>UZAN01045185.1:17186-32371 GCA_900618425.1 Echinostoma caproni
AGTATGTATCATCGTTACTTCGATGCTTCCAAAAGTTGACATCGCTCTTGGTTAGACAGATGTGATATTCAATCCTACAAAGTAAGAGGGAAGCAACTAATCATGTGCATTACGTTATATGTTTAAGGGGAAAGTTTGATGGTACCCTTGGCAAAGCGCGTACCTGGCTTTGGTTCTGGACTACACACCATAGGTAGATTGTGTCAGCCATTCGGAGACCATGCGGCCAAGACAGAAACAGAACAAAGCGAGAAATATTGAAACCCGTTCGGCAGAAGCCTGGATTGTCAATGAGGATGTTTTGCACATATTATTTAATCTGCTTTATTTCTAACAATGAACGAACTACTTCTCTTGTGCCCTTTTCCTCGAGTCTCCGTTACGTGGGATATTGCGTGCGATTGCAAATGTAGTCCAGTGCTGAGGTGACGTCCGTGGCTGTTAATCAGATTTTCGTGTTCATTGCATGGTATTACTAACATTTCTACAACCACTACACCTCCCCAGCGAAACGTTCATCCTCGCTCAGTAATTCACTCAAAAGGAACTTTTACTTGTTTACGGAAAGATTAGATCATTGGGACTGGACAAGGTTTAGACAGACCCGGTCCAATATGTGGCATGTTACGGCAGAAGAACCAATCACTTTGTTGGGTTCCTGGTAGAGTGCGATTGGCTGGATATACTTGAAGTTACAACGGATTCATTGAACGCTGAAAAAGTGTAGTTCTTTGGTTCGGATCAGAACGGGTTAGGTAATTGCTGATAGTTGATCTAGGTCATCACATCGCACATGTGGTGTCCGCTTTGGGTTATGGAAGTTAAAGTGCCTGAACAAGGGTTTTTGAGCACACACAATTCTGGCTTCAACAAACCAACGATAATTGCCTCGGCTGTCGTTAGCGTTTTTGTTCGAATATGTGTTGTGGGACGTGATAAATGATGGTGAAAGCCGAAATAATTCGACAATGATCCGATGAGCCCAGGGGGAGGGGAATTGCGGTAAAATTTGAAGATACTTGTGGGTTGGATGTGAGGAGGAGATTGAAGGCATGGTCGGGAAATCAATCAGTTGGTGAATGTTGCGTAATAGGGCAAATAACTCTGCCTCACGTGCAAGGGCAATCTCTCTGAAGAGTGTAACAGCCAATCCCTGCTATGGATGTTAAAATCACCCAAAATTGTGCACTGAGCTTTGGGGTCTCCTGTAACACAGCTATCAATGTATACCGATAAAATATCAGATTGAAGAGTCACTAGTATTCGGGGAACGGTATAGTGCAGAAGTAAAGAAAGAACCGACGTTTCAGCCACATAGTTTGGAACTCGCGGTTGATGAGATTTAAGTGGGAGAATGGGGTAGAAGCAGTTGAGTGATAGATTAAAGCACAAACGCCGGGTTTGGGGATGAATACATTGTGGAGAGAACAATTGAGAAGGGTGGTGTCTGTAAAAGAAGAAAGTTGTGTTTCGGAAAAACATCGGTAAAAGGGGAAATGGACGGAATAAGTTGATGTACAAAATCGTGTACAAAACCGCGAACGTTAATGTGATTGTCGAGTGAGAGTGCGCTTAAGAATTGACCCTGTTAATTATAGGGTTTATAGTGAGGTGAGAGGTAACCGGCTACCTAACCCTTGAACTTGGAGTGGCGAATCACATAAGGTCCCCATGGCTAGACGGTGGTACTAACCCGAACGACGGCAGAACTAAACTGAACTAAATGGGTTTAGCTTCACTGTGAATTAAAATGTGACAACTGGCTTTTAATCCACAAAATTGATTGGTACCATTTAATGGTGAAAACATCAGCCCATTATTCGTCTATAAAATGTCCTTTGCGTCTGAATTTTAATTTGCAGCAACACAGGAAACTAAGTTATCGGTTACACAATAGACATCACTTTCCTCGTATTGCAGTTTTGGTTTCAACCACTGAAAAATTAGTGAGTAAATTTGTAAAACATTAACATAAGAATGAAGAATTTCACCAAGCCAGAGACTTACGGAAAATTAGTGTAACTCCTTACCCTGGTTTTACCTATAACTAGTTTGGTTCCGAAGGCCCAAATCAGAAAGCTTATGTGACCAAGTCCCCGGTCAAGGTTTATTAGACCATTACGCGAGGTCACATTATGTTCGCCTCTGGTCTTCTTCCAATTACCGATAGGGTGAATGAGGAAAGTCACTGCACCTTAGGTGCACGTTTGAGGTTGAAGGTTGTGCAGCTATAATTTGTGATCGTAAACAAATGTCAATGTTTAAATTAAGGCTGGAGGGTTCAAATGTTTGTTCGCAGAGAAATTATTTTTTTAACAGAGCATCTTTCCATGGGATTGGCGATGATGAAATAAGATTCAACGAACTGCGTGGAGTTCGAAAGGTGGTTACCTTCCGTGACTTTTATTATTCAGTCCAAATAAAACCTGTCTCTCTCATTTTTTCACACCCTAAATACAGTTTATTATAGAGCGATTGTGAATGGACAGGTATTTTTATCAACTGGATTTGTGACGCTTCCCCTAGGATAAGGTTGGTGGATTCACTAGAATTTACAACGCATTCGTTCGAATTTGCGGCGGTTTGTTTGCGAAAGTATATTTTTGCCACACACCAATAGGAAACCATGAAAACAATGTACAGCTGTTTAATTGCTGCTAAGAGTGATCATACGGTGTATTGGTATGTGTGTGTGAGGTGTGAACTGAAAAGCGCATGTGAGGTCCCTGTTTCGAGCTCCGGTCGAGTCGATAGATTCACACCACTGACGAAACTAAAACAGGTCGAAACATCTATCCAGTGCTTATTGGCTTTTTAGTTCGTGCTTCATCTGCTATGTGCACGAGCAAATTTCGCATATTCTGTGGCAAACATGACTATTTTCGGTTAGATTTCTAGCTTTTCATGTCGACGGCACCGCCAGAAAAAAACGTGGTGGAAATCAGAACTTGTTTAGTTATTGAAATAAACAGTCATGTGGCAAACAAACCACACAAGCCAACTACAGCAAATCACTTGACTCAGAAAAGCAATGTCAAAAGATGAGAAATCACAATTGCTAGCATGTTTAAGACAGGCAGAAGAGCTAGACTATTGGAGCGCGAACTTTCAAACGCCAGCTTCATAGTTGATGATACTTATGTGCGGACCACGTATTTGTAAATAGAATGCTAGATTAGTGCACTTCGGACACATCCATGGGAAGATAAGGGATCTTGCGAACTGTTTTTCTTCGCGTAATGATAAGTTGTTGAATTTAATTACCATTGCCTTTGTTGTCGGAAACCCAGAATCGAAAACTTGTAACGGGATGGAATCGACGAAAAAATTCACGCACATCAAAAGCGTGATCCGTTTCAGTCAAATAACTGGAGACCGCGCTAGCACACAACTATTTTGATAAGGAATCATGGTTGCAAAACCTTGAGTATCGAGACATTTTTTACACTAAAGAATTCCAGCCAATATCCGTAGTCTATAACAGAAAAAAACCGATTGAATTGGCTAGGAATGAAAGTGCTATTTATTTTTAAACTCGATTTTAATTAATGAAGTCGTAAAATACGAACACTGATTCCAGACATTGCGGGAATTCGCTTCGTTCCTGCAGCCGTGACTGTTTTTCTCTTAACAATGGATGGGGAAAAAAGTATTTGATAAAAATGGTTATTAATGTTTGATTATAACTTGGTACATCTGCTTTGCTTTGCTTTTCCTCCCAAAGGTGGTTTGATAACTCTTAATTCATGGCGGCTATGAAAACACAGCCAACAGAGATCGCTTGATTAAAAGCAGTTAAGCTTCTAAAAGAAACGTTGTGGGATGTCCTGCTTCTAATGATTTGGTGTTTCGTAAACCAGTTATGGATTATATAGCAAATAAAAAATCACTAGATCTACTCATTCGAGTTAAATCCACTTCGACTAAAAATAAGATATTTTATTTTATGGATTGGCGTTTGGTCAAAAGGAGCTACAGCTTCAATTATCGACTGCGGTGTTAACGTATTTTGCAAATATCCACCAAGGCTATTAAAGATATGCGAAATCAATTTTGTCTGATGGTTACACTGTAGTATTTCAGTTGCTGATGAGCGGGCAGTAATGGCTATTAGAAGAGAGAGTTCTTAAGAATATATGAGCAGTTTTATATCGGTGACAGCTTTTGAAGCACCAGATATTGTTGCTAATTCGATCAATTCACGTACTACTATAGACTGGAGTAAAAGCCTAGCGTATGAACAATATTCAAACCTGCACAATGTATCTACTGTGGATCTGTAGTTCAATCTTTTATCAAGGATGATCGTAATTCTTATTTTGAACTGAACAGTTTTATGATTTGTCCATGCTTACTTCGATTAGAGACGATGTGATAAGGGTGAATAAAGATGCGAAAAGGCCGAAGAACAATTTCACGCGGCTGAGGGATGGCGCTATAGGATTCAGGGATGGTAAGGAATGCTAAATGACTTAGAAGAATGTGTAGTAAATCAATGCGTCAATAAAAGCACATCGAAAGCGCTAGGCTTATGGGTGATTTACTGTTTAAATTTTGGTTGTATCTTAAATAAATTGAGGGAAGAGCATATTTGTTCGTTATAACTTAAGGATGATAATAGAAGCAAATCATAAATGTCAGAAAAATCATTTTCATCTGATGTGCTACTCTGGAGTTTATTCTGTGAACGAGAAAGTTGAAACATTTGGAAAACTCCAAGAATTATTTGTCAAGTATCTTTCCTTCTCGCTCCCATTTCATTCTTAAAGGATTTTCAAGCAGCATACACGACAGCTTTTGAAACAAAAAACTCACAGTACAGTAGTGCTGGTACGCCAAGATAACGATGTTCTGCACGGAGGATAGTGTGAATGCACGCCAAGCCTTCTTCAATTTTCACCGCTTCGCAAGTATTAGTAGAACCTAAGCCGTAGATTTCGCGTTTACCGTACCACGGTTGTAGTCCTTCATTGAATGATCTGTGCTACACAATTTAGTTAAGGTTATATTGACAAAACGAACACAGAAAAATTATAATTGCAGAAATTCTCTAAGCTATACGGCAAATAGAATGAAACGTACTTACGGGCGTTTACGTATGTTTCGAGACATGATGACGTTCTCCTATTACAAACGTAGTTCGTTTTAATAAAAATATATAGGCAAGAACATGTAGTAACGTGAGTGAGTCGTTTACTAGGATCTAATTCTAGATCGGTTTGGGTCAAGTTGCATGAGAAAGATTGGTGGCTTGACCAATGAAGCACCCGGAATTCCTTCAGTGTCTTTAGGATTTTGTGTCCACCTTCGCAATAAATAAATCATAAATATCTTTTTACTTCCTTTTTTATTTATTGAATATACAAATGTACAGTCAACATTCAGAAGGAGGGCCGTGATCATACAAAGGCTGCCTGGGAAGACAGGCGACGGTGGAGCGATTCGAACCCGGGACTCAGAGGTCACACGTTGGTGACCACTTGGCCACCACCACCACCACCACCACCATCGTTATGTTTCTCCTTCGCTTAGCAAACAGAGAAGAGCAGAATCATTACTTCTCACTATAGGGGGGGGGGGGGGAACCTATGATACTAAAAAGCGTTCCATATTTTCCATTTTTTTCTCAATCGTTCATATCTTGTGACACAGCAAGTTAGCTTGCGTTTAAAGCATTCTTAAAGGTTGCTGAATGCAAAAGGTTGATTAAATCTTCCTGCAGTTGATTTCGTTCATCGACTGCCCTGTTACTAAAGAAATGTGCTCAAAGGTTTAGATAAGAACGAAGTTTTATGAGTTTCGGCCCATGCCTGCAGAAATGAAGGTTTCCGGATCGTGCCTTTTGCAGCTCTTTTTTGAACTTGAATCAAAAACTCACTGGGCTATTCTAAACTCTAAATTCTTTCTTAATTATGCATTTCCTCTCACCACCTTTCTGGTTTATTAGAAAAAAATATGTTGTATTTATCCAGGTGATGGAGCACCGAAAACAAGCTTATTTTCTAAAAATATTTTCATGACCCTTCAATCGGGACTAGTTTCTTTTCTTAAATCCTTCTGTGATCTTCACAAACTCTACTAAAAGTGAGGCATTATGAAGACCTTGTGAATAAGTATAAGCACTTTTGCTTTCCTATATTAAAGCGCATGTCATATTCGGAAGATTGTTCTTCTGTTGTGTGCGCTGTCACTGTTACTGATGTCCGCAGACACCGTTACCCCGTGGCCCCGGCAAAGGGTCTCAACTTCTCTTCAGCTAACAGTGACCTTTAGGTCTTGGAGAGCAGCTGATTCTTCGCTGAGTCCGGTGATACATGTCATACATGAGATCGATTTACCACATGCACAATATCGTAAAGCATCATAAGCTAGTAGTTTCTGTTCTACCACTTAAGAGCAGCATAAATAATAACCGGTATGCCGTTGAAGCTCAAGGTTTGTCTTCTCTTATCCTGATGGAGAGGATGTTACTTATTGTAAAATTAGTCATCCACTAGACCATAGAAAATTTAAATAGAGTGACAGTCGGAGGCACACTGAATTAAAAGCCTTACTTAAATCAATGTATCGTTCCTTTACTGTCTTACTTTCACCTAACCTTTTTGTGAGTTCCTCCAGATAACACAGCAGGTCAAATAGGAAAGATTTATCTTTCAATAACCGGTGTTGAGCCACGCCTGTTCTTAATGGCTACAGACAACAGTTTTGACTATATTGTAAATGCCCTTACAATGAACACTGGTTAATGTAACCGATAGTTATTTCTGTAACATCATCTGGCTTCCGCCGCTGTCTAGAGAAAACACAGACCAGTTTTCAGGCAATCGGAAGTGTATCAGTCCCAAAACCATAACCCCAAGAGACTGTTAAAATATTGGCCAGTGGTTTCAGAACGACAGGGTGTATACTAAACAACGTTCATTTTTACTTCTATCCTAGCGTCTTTTTAACGTCCGCTGCGGACATTTGTCAGTTAGGCTTAGTAACAGAAAGTATGATGAGCCTTGTTCAACCTTTCTGATGTTTGGTCTATGAATACCTTCAATTTAATTGCCTAGTGTTATCGCTTTGTCCTGGTCATCTACGTTTATGTTGCTGCTCCAGAGTAACTGTAGTATCCTCAAGGTCGGCTTTTGACTGGACGTATCTACAGTAACTTTGTGATTGCTTCTAGACCTTTACAACCAATTTTTGCACATAATAATTCCTCTTTTCTGATCTCTTAAGGGTGACTGCCATAGTTCTCTGGTTGCAAAATTTACTCGTGTCAGCTGGATGTTTAAGTTTTGTTAGTTTCAAAATTCTGTTCTTTTTGTGTCAGGCTCTAATTATCACGGACCAGCACCTCGAAGGTGAGAATTCGTCTTGAAGCTATTGCAAAGTCATTATGCCGGTTAGGTGTTAGGTTCCGTGACATCACGCATCATCTCTGCTGGTAGATGCTCCTTCTATTCAACAGGTGGGTGATATCTAACGCCATCTATACCCGTTTAGTGTTCAGTGAACACCGGATAACCGAAAGATGGTTTAATTCAGTACTTTCTTTGCAGATCAGCATGGACTAATCAGAAAACGACTTCTGTCTAATCATTTGCGTTTTACAGACAAGGTCCCAGGCAAATACCTCGAAAAGAAAGGGAAGAGGTTTGTTACTACAACTTTACCAAGGTCTTCGACTAGCTGAATCACCGCCTAAAGCAACGGGAAGGGTTAGGTGACGGATTCCACAGGAATCCATTCAAAGCTGTCTTCATTTCTTGTTATTTATCACCGACCTTGGCAGAGACTTGGAAACCGCTGCTTTAGGTTCATCAACGACTTAAAATGGTTAGATCAGCTTTATGGGAATTAGCCCAGGGGGATTTGAACAAAATTCATAAATGGGCTATTGTGTGGAACCTTCCATTGAATGCTTGGATCTATCAGCACCCTACTAACAACCAGGGAAATGTTTTGAGCCTCCCGGATAACGGACTGAGATTGCTGCTATGTCTTCGACACAAGACCTAGACTTGTGCATAACAGCGGATTTCCTTCCTACTCAGCAGCGCACAAACACCATAAAGATAGCATCCCGAGCTCTGTGCTAGCTCCGACGAACAACAGGATTGAAAATCCTCCAATCACAAATCAAAACGTGCATTCAATGATGAATCCGTTTAAAGTTAGGGAGGTGAAAGCGTTAGAATTGATTCAAGGGCTATTTGCAAAACATTTTATAGGGAACATAGAGGTGACTTGTGAGGAATTACAGGAGCTTATCAGTGCAAAGCTTCGAAGACATGTTTTCCTCCCTCTTATGTTACAACCTTGTTTGTCGTTTCACATTAATTTGTATTCGTCTCCCTAAATTGTCCCCTCATTCCTTTTCAGCCCCTGTCGTCCACTTGTATGTTGAATAAAGCCCAGGTATCGGGCTTTTGTCTTTTCCATGTTCAACGGCTGTTACGATCGTCTCTCACATCAACTTATCTAACATACAAATTACCTCAAAATGGAACGCTACCTCCTATCTGAAAGATTCGATACGGACACAACTACTTCTAATTCCTCGAAAATATGGCGGCACTGGTTTTGAACCTTCGACAGATTTCTTACTAAAATTGGGGTTGAAGATCCCGAAAAATTGGATTTTCTCTACAATTACATTTCTCCAAGTATCTATGACTATGTTACAGATTGTAAATCGTACAGTGTTGCTGTGAAAACCCTGGAAAATCTGTTTATGAAACCACCAAATGAGGTGTTCGCCCGGTATCTACTGGCCACCTGCAAACAGGAACCAGGGCAAAATTTCGATCAATTCTTTCAGAAGCTGAAATCTTTAGCCACTTTAAGGCCGTAACGGCTGAACAAAATCCGGATGACGCCATATAAGACGCCTTCATAAGCGAGATGCAGTCAGGCGTTGTGAGACAGCTGTCTAGACCTAACGACCGCCCTAAAACTAGCTTGATCACTTGAAATGGCACAACAACAGTCTAATGCTTTTCAGACATCACCAATGTCGTAGACAGCAGCAGCCTCAGGTTCATCTGAACCAATAGAAAGTCCCACGTGCGATCCCAAGGAAAGCAGGAGCCCACATGTGCAAACGTCAGTCGCGGTCAAAAGCAAATGCTATTTTTGCAGAAGCGACAGACACCCACGTTTCAAATGTCCAGCGAAGGACGCAGTTTGCAGTAATTGTGGGAAGAGAGGACATTTCAAACGGACCTTCAGATCACTTCCGGAGAAACGGTCAACCTCGGCTACTATGCTTGCACTCTCAACCACAGTTTCGGCGTCCGCTCCGGCTTGTCTCTCTAACACACTGGTAAAAATCAGCGTGAATAAGATCCTTGTTGAAGCTCTAATAGAAACCGGAAGCTCCGAAAGCTATATTTCTGAATCTTTCGTAAAACGACACCATCTGAAGGTTATGCGGTCATCTAGCACAATCTTGATGGCATCCACGAGATTGGTTAGTCACACGAAAGGTCACTGCCTAGTTGCCATAGACCTCAGGAAAAATTCATACGATAATTTCAAACTCTCAGTCCTTCCACATTTGTGTGCCGATGTATTACTGGGACATGATTTTTTGAAACTGCACAAAGCAGTTGAAATCCCGTTCAGGGATAACAGAACCTCTCTTTCTCTTTGTAACGTAACTGCTTCAAGCATCAAACCACCACCTCTCTTCGAGAACTTGCTGCCGGATTGTAAACCCATTGCAACCAAATCACACCGCCACAATCCCGATGACAAGAAATTTACTCGATCAGAAGTTCGTCGTCTTCTTAAGGAGGGTATCATTGAGACTTCAACTTCACCCTGGCGGGAAGAAATCCTCGTAATCACAAATGAACGACACAAGAGACGCATGGTAGTCGAATATAGTCAAACTATCAATCGCTACACGCTGTTGGACGCTCACCCACTGTCGCGAATAGACGAAATGGTGTCCAAAATACCACGATACACTGTCTTCAGTGCCTTAGATTTACGAAGTGCATACCACCAAATCGCTATAGAAGCAAAAGATCGACCATTCGCTGTCTTTGATGCATGCGACAGGCTGTATCAATTCTGTCGAATACCTTTTGGAGTGACTAATGGTGTCGATTGGCTCCAGCGGGCAATCGATAAACTCATTCAGGAGGAAAATCTGTTGGGCACCTTCGCCTACATCGACAACAATACAGTATGCGGACTGAACAAAGAAGATCACGACAAAAATCTAATGAACTTTTTCAACGCTATTAGGAAAGATGGGCTTACTCTAAACGAAGAAAAATGTATCATTGGTACCAAAGAAGTAAAACTGCTGGGTTACGAAGTCTCTCACGGTTTGATGAAACCGGACCCTGAAAGATTGAAGCCAATCCGAGAACTTCCACCTCCCAAAGACCTCAAATCGCAACGCCGGGCAATCGGTTTATTTTCATATTAATCCCATTGGATTCCTCGATTCTCGGACAAGATACATCTCTTAGTAGATAACAACACATTCTCCCTACCAGAGGACGTCGGAATATCCTTCGAAACACTCAAAAGCGAACTGGAACATGCAGTCGTCACCACCATCAACCCGAAGATACCACTAGCCGTGGAAACAGACGTCTCAGACGTAGCTATTTCAGCTACCCTCTCGCAGAACTGTAGGCCGGTTACCTTTTTTTCTAGAACGCTATCTTCAAGTGAACGGCATCATTCCTCTGTAGAGAAAGATGCCAACGCCATCGTCGAATCTATACGGAAGTGGAGACACTATTTGCTTGGCACGCACTTCCGACTGATCACAGATCAAAAATCGGTTGCCTTTATGTTCGATTCGAGACACCACGGTAAAATAAAAAAAAAATGATAAAATTCAGAGATGGAGAATCGAACTATCATACTACAACTTCGATATTGGACACGAAAACGTGGCGGCTGACGCATTGTCTCGTAGCTGCTGCTCAGTGTCCACATCACTTGAACCACTCAAGCAGCTACATCAATCACTGTGTCATCCCGGAGTTGTGCGAATGCTCCATTTTGTTCGAATTAAAAATCTCCCTTACTCTGTTAATGAAGTTAAATTGGTCATCAGCGGCTGCTCAATCTGTGCTAGGCGGAAACCACAGTTCTGTAAACTTCTTACGGGAAATTTAATCAAAGCCACTGCGCCGTTTGAGAGGCTGAACATTGATTTTAAAGGTCCGCTTCCGTCAGAATCTTTCGATTCTCGTTTGCTTACGCCTGCGCTGACCTATCAGCTGCTACAGTCATCCGGTGTCTCACCAATTTATTCTCGATCTTTGGTATACCTTCCTACATACATTCTGATAGGGGTTCGTCCTTTATGTCCGAGGAGCTTAAGAATTTCCTTAACAACAATGGCCTTGTTTCCAGCAGAACGATAGCCCACAACCCTCGCTCAAACGGACAAGTTGAGAGGCTAAACGGGACCCTTTGGAAGACTATCGTTCTCGCAGCGCAATCCAAGGGTCTGCCGTGTACTCAGTGTGAATCTGTTCTTCCGGAAATTCTCCATTCTATTCGATCACTACTGTGTACAGCCACCAATGCGACCCCACACGAGCGATTGTTTTCTTATAATCGCAAATTTGCATCAGGAGTCTCTAAACCAACCTGGTTGAGTACTCCTGGACCTGCCTTAATGCGTCGAGTCTTAAGATTAATAAAAACCGACCCACTGGTGGACGAAGTTGAGTTACTCAAATGTAAACCCAAGTACGCCCATATCTGTTTCCCAAATGGGCGAGAAGATACGGTATTAATACACCAACTGGCCCCCAGAGGTCAAGTTTCTGAGTTACCAACGGCTACATACCCAGAACCCAACGAATCCGCAATCCCCGAATGCAATCCTCAACCCCCTCCTCATACAGAGAGTAACAATCCTGATGGGACAACAACCACGAGCATTTTCCCACCCGTCGTCCAAAACACAGATCCACACAATACAGAACCCGAGATACATCCATTAGTAAAAGCATAACAACGCACTCACCCCTATAATTTGAGAAATCGAGAAGCATAGAACATTTTCACGTACAAAAATTCCGACGAAAACTGTCCGCGGGGGTGAATGCTATGTTACACTCTTGTTTTTCATTTCACATTACTTTATATTCGTCTCTCTAAATTGTCCCCTCATTCCTTTTCAGCCCCTGTCGTCCATTTGTATGTTGAATAAAGCCTAGGTATCGGGCCTTCGTCTTCTCCCTGTTCAACGGCTGTTACGATCGTCTCTCACATTACTCCCAACCTTCCTCAATCCCTCGATCCTCTTATCCCTCTTCTTCCACTTCCATTCTTTGTTCCTACTATCATCACAAGATTGTTTCCTTTTGGTTGTACTTTTAATTATAAAAGATTTTCGAATTCTTTTGTGACTTTGCCATGGGAGGGGGCGGTGAGCAACATTAATTCTGCATAAACCCTCAGGGAGTATGACACTGTGGCTATAAACTGTTGTAGGCGTCCAACGAAGTAAGTTGCACTAAATATCAGTCATTCCATCGTATTATGACAGCACCGGTGGATATGTGGAGCTAGATAAATTAAGAAACTGAACGACCTGATGGAATGCCGACAAATTCTTGTACCCCAAACTAAATTATTTGTTCTCCTGTACATGTTGAAAGAGAACCCTACAACGAATATTTCTCAAGGTATACCTTAAGGAATTTCTTGATTCCACATGCAATTCTGATAAACTGGAATCTGCAACCATCAAAAACTGTTGGGAAGATGCATATACTTTCCATTGTTCTTACTTTTATTCCATCGAAACTCAAGACAGGACATACAGTGTGCGGCAAATACAGACGGAGTCGTTTCTTGCACCAGGTGGGCTCGATGTGAGGGATACAGTGCTTCGACAACTGTTGGTGTTCCGAGTGTTTTGAAGGTTAGACCTACAAAAGGACTATACCTCTGATGGGTCTACGGGCAACGGATCGATATCGACAGCTTGCATCCCTCCTGCTCAGGGGACTCATGCACTTTTGTGCGCCTGTTTTGAAGGCCATCTTTTTGCTACCCACCTTAATGAAGCAGTAGAAAAAAAACAGGAAAATTGAAAGTAGATTCGAAGAGAAAATGGAGAATTTTAGTGGATTAAGGTTGCGAAGAAATTGAGAAGATGCACGAAAGCCACTGGTTACGGCAATGTGTCTCTAACCACCAGGACCTCGAGGTCTCCATCCAGGGAGCCTAACGCGGCCTACATCACTGATTCCCCTGGTTAGGGTTTTCATACTTTCCTGCCAGGTCTTATTTTGATCATCCTTGGTTTTCCCACCCACTAACTGCCTCGGCAGGCATCGCTCGCCATGGCAACCTATTTAATGACATGCGTTCCACATACCCCAACCAACATAATCTATGAAGGTTGACCAATTGCTTCGGTGGGTAACCGGAATTACCTAAAACTCTGCGTCTAACCTCAGCATTGCCCGTCCGGTAACCCCACCAAATTCGTGAAATGCTGCGTAGACAGCGGTGTTGAAACATTGACAGTCTATCTTTCTCCTGTTTTCATAACGGTCAAGTTTATGCACTGTATATCGCAGAACTGATCTAAATACCGCAGTATACACCCGAATCTTAAAGGATAACCGAATGTCACGGCGGGTTTACAGATGTAAAGTGATAGAACCGAAAATTAGTGGTCTTAAGGAAGTGGGGCGTGGAAGAGCGAAAGGATATCTTGTGGATGAAGGAAATGGGTGGGTAAGGTAATTTCCAAGGGGACTGAGGGCATGACTGTTAGCGCGATCATGTTGATGAGGTGCTAAGGGCACTCAGGAAACAGCGTTTCCCAAGATACATCGAGCATCTTTTTGAGTCTTTATGCCGCCACAGTTGACTTTCTCATTTGTCAGCTTGTTCCAGCTGTTTATGATAAGCAGTAAGAAGTTGACCCTGATCGTTCTGTATACTTAAGGTTTTTATTTTGATGCTGTAGCGTCTTCTTGCCTGGTCCCAGTCCAGGGTTCTGAGGGTTTCGATCAGGTCACCTTTCAGTTGCTGACGCTCGGGGGAAAACAGACGTAGAGCTCGCAGCCTTTCAGTGCAATTTAATCCCTTGAGGAGGGGAAGCACCCGCGTGAAGCGGCGTTAAACCTTCTCCAGTACCAATGTGTCCGGTACTAGTATCGGTAACCACGCTCTGACAATATTCCAGGTGTGATCGAACAAACGCTCTGTACAGGGGTGAAAGTACCTCCGGGTCCCTGGAGGATACCCTTCTACGCAGCCTATACAGTGCTGCATTTTCTCTGCGGGCTGCTATAAAGGACTGTCTTGAGGAGAACGTGGAATGTATGGTACTTCCAAGATCTTTCATCTCAGTGGTTAGTTTGATTGCCTCGTCTTCGGATGCCCCCAGGTACCGGAGCGCTGGTCCGCGAGATGGTCTCTGCCAAATAATACCTCAAAGTATGCGCATATGCGGGTGGGTCAAGCAAGGGGCACCGTGGAGTACACCATTCACGGCAACCCTCATCACTCATCCACTTGCGAAAAGGACTTGGAGGTAATTGTTACTTCCAACCTAAAGAACAGTAGTCACGCCGACAGGGTATGTGCGTCGGCCTGGCGAATACTGGGAACCATACGGCGGTCTTTTGGTGAACTTTCCATGAGTGCATTCAAAGTTCTGTACGACTCACATGTGCGCCCGAGATTGGAATACGGAGGCCCTGCGTCGTTTCCATGTACGAAGGCAGATGCACATAAGCTGGAAAGGGTACAACGCAGTGCCACACCGCGTTGCCGGGCTGCGTGGGATTAGATACGAAGGACGCCTGCAAGCTACGGAATTGTTTCTATTAGCTTACAGGTGAATTAGAATCGATCTTATCTACACCAGGCGGAGCATCCGCGGAAAACTGAGCTGTGAACTGCAGGCGGTGCTTCCGCTTCGAGAGCACACTCGTACGAGAGGACACGCACTGACCCTAGCGAAAGAGCACACGGTAAGATTACCGTTGGTTTACTGCCTACCCGATCGGGAGACCGATATGTGGAATATACTAACGGAGGAGAACAATGACCAAACGTTTAAACGTCGGCTAGACGACTTTCTGTGGAGGTGGTGGCAAGACACGCACATCTAAGTCTTGCCACCGAGCTTCGGTGAGGAGACTCATGTGGGACTATACCCACTGTCTCTAAAAGAAGAAGAA
>UZAN01045186.1:0-33453 GCA_900618425.1 Echinostoma caproni
AATATTTTCACTTATCTTACATTCAATATGAGTTTGGCAGCGATCAGGGAAGTTCACTTCACTGTAATACGCTGTACATTGACGATGATGATGCATTGAAATAACATATCAGTTAGTTGTTAATAAGGGCCTTTTTGTCGCTCGTCTGTATGTGTCTGTTAGCACTTGTTTAATAAATTTGGTTTCCTCTGTTTGTCAATCTGAAGAGTCTGTTTGTGAACGTTTTATCTTCAATCGAATTGGCAGGTTCTGTGTTTGTGGTGAAATGTTGCTTGGCTTCCGATTCCTCCGGTGACTCTGTCCACTACACTCATTGTTTTCATGTCAGTTCGAACTGTGTTGAGTATGTAGTTAGAGTTTTCGAATTCTAGTTTTACAATGGATGATGAGTGTCTCAGAGTATTTGTAAATGAAATTTTAGCATGTATTTAGGTTTCACTCAATGATAAATTTTGTATGTGTTACTCTTATGGTGCCAATGCATTTAGAGATGTGTTTTAGGTATCTCACCAGTAACTAAAAGTCTTTTTGTACTCAACTAATCTCAGGAAAACACAGAGAACAATGGGGCAGTATGCATGCATTGAGCAACAATCAACTTGTGAGGAAAAGAACGTATTTTCGATCGGAGTGAGAACTGTGATAATTTTCCAACTTTGGTAGAACGCCCATGAACCATTATAAGTTGCGTTATTGTGTAATACGAGAATAATCTAAATTATTTGATTTTGATATGAGTTCATCCTCAGCTGAATGGGAGAGAAACTTATTGCTGAGTGCTCTATATCGTTTCTTGTGACCAACAA
Source organism: Echinostoma caproni (assembly GCA_900618425.1). Lineage (NCBI taxonomy): Eukaryota > Metazoa > Platyhelminthes > Trematoda > Plagiorchiida > Echinostomatidae > Echinostoma > Echinostoma caproni. Next base: position 807 of record UZAN01045186.1, read on the forward strand.
GAAAAAACATCTTAGAATTTTTAGGCCTTTGTTGCTAGGGAGAGGAATAAGAACAAGTTGAAAACACCACTTAACTTGATTTTAATTTATGAAGCCTCTCCGAAGTTGGGTACTCTGCATCATACAATAGCATCGTCAATGTTTTTTTAGTCATTGAATGGATCAGAAACAGAACATTTATTAATACATAGCGATAAACTTCCATCTTGCAGAACACTAAAAGTAACCAAGCGACTGAAATATTTCTTGACGTTGAAGATTTCTAAATGTCCTCGATCTATAAAATATTCAAGCTCCCCCACCGCAACCCTACTTTGGTGGTAGGCAGCTTTGCTGTCGTCTGGGTCAATATCACACCTGACCTAGAGGGGCTTCATGTGGTTCACCACTCGAAGCCCCGGGCCTTGGGTTACGGGTTTCCATCACTGGACAGCAGATTTTTACAACTGTGAGGTCCACCCCGTCTGCTGTTCATCACATAAATGTGTGATAAAAAAGGTTCCATTTTGGTAAGTCTGCAGATATTAGGAACTTCCACTCGTTAGACAGTCATCAAAAATGCTAGCCAGCGGAAGTTCACTAGTGTTTGCACATGATTGTTACTTTATTCAGACCAGAAACCACATTTATCTTTATTTTCCGCAGCTCTTAGAAGTATACAAGGGGTTCGATAACTGGGGACAACCCAGAGTTGTTAAAGACTATCAAAGTTGTACAGCGTGAAACTATGTTGAACTCATAATGGAATCCTTGACTCTCGACGATTGCCTCTTTGAAGTATTTGCTCCCATTATACAACAAAAACTGCAATTCTGAGGGATGCAAATTATTTAGATGATTATTTTCAGGTTCAGTCTCTTGGTTTAGGTTTTCATTTTGACTTTTACACCTGTTCTCTCCTCCTGAGCAATTATTTAACTGACGATGATGAATATCCACTGTATACATGAAGGTGATTATCAGAGGGCAGTAACGATTAAAGCCCATTTTAAGATACTCGGTGTTACTCGATGCTAACAGATGAAAGGTGATTTTTAGTTCGGAAAAACAGAAAACATCTGTTATGGCAAGCAAAGATCTTAACTTTCTAGGCTATTCGATAAAACGTCCCTTGGACGCTTTGTCTTGGATGATCTTCTTTACATCATGTATTGGTTTGTCTCAATGTATACAGTTGGATAATCTTAGGAAACAAACGGTCAGATATACTTTGCGACATACGTTCCTGAACCGTGTAATAGTATGATCTGTCTGTCAAAACAAGGTGCAGTTGTGTATGAAGTCTTCCAAATTTAAAGTCTCAATAGTGATGAGGGATTTTACACAAGGTTTCACTCACTCAATTATGCAGTCACATAGGTAAAAAATGCTTCGACCAGATATCGATATAGTAGGTGGTGTCTCTAAGTGGTATGGAACGAAACTCGCTCAAGAAATGAGGTTTGTAGTTACCAGCGCAACAACCGATTTTGTATTCGTGGATTAAGGTACCTTATTTTCTCCATTTGTTATTAACTTAACTTACAACACCTTATCCTCCTGGATTAAGGACACTTGTTGGACGGTCAACCTGATAAAAATTAATACCGTCCAAGTGTATAATCTCACTAGGAAATTCCAATAGAGAGCTCATATTACTCGGTAAAATTAAAGGAATTGGCGCATTCCTAGCACTGTACTACTACCCGAGATCCAGCCGGTGCACTAGTTTCTCCCTTTGTCAGCATGTTTTGTTTACCCGCTTGAACTTGATTGGTAAGAGTGACAAAATACGTAGCTTGCGAGAGAGAATATGAATCAAAGACCTCCTTGAAACAGGATTATTTATCTACAGAAAATGAGGGGGTTCACAACCGCGAAACTTTCATGTAGAAACGACAAATTAGGAAGAGGGTTCTAAAACGTAGCTGTCATTCCCAATTGTGTATTGAAATTGTTTTAAGTTTCAGGGAGATACGATACTGTTTATCACTTTCGATCAAACAAAAGCTGAAAGGTAGAACTGTCCCACTCAAACCTCCAATTTCATTGCTGTATTAGTAAACAAAATTGGTCGCTGTGCGTAACCTCGAAGTGGAGATATTGTAAAACCCATGAGGGAGGGAGGATAAAACCATTTTCGCAGAAGGCGTGTAGCCTTTGATTACCTTCGGTTTGACGTTTCTTTGACTAGACAGCACCATCATATTGCTTCAGATGTATGTAAGTCCAACGGATGTGATCCGATTCTATAAGTTTCCGGATATCTGAATATGTTTTGATCTGCCAGTGTGCCCTCTTGGAAATGTATTTGCTTCACATGTCGTAGCCAATAGAACCTTAAGGTCAAACTGAATTAAAAATAATTCACAGGCATTCTGATTTTTGAATTCACCTTCAATAAATCAAGTCCAAATAAAACAGTCATGTGCGCGGATTATTGTTCGGTGATCCTGTATCCCGTATCAGCTCTCAACCCAGAGGTTCGTGGCTTGAGTTTCGCGCTGCTGCCCAGATCCGACAGAGAAGAGACAGTTATCTTATGCACTCCATCTCTCATCACACAGATCCCCCCATAAACAAATGACACTTTTGGAAGTGATAGACTATTTTACATCTCCCTGGCCTTCACTTTTGATTCGTTTTTGAATTGGTATTTATTTTGCAATACCGATTCTCCAAAAGCAGATTAAAAAAATTATCTTTAATGGAGCTGTCGTTGTTTTTAGAGTGAAATGACAAACTGGTCACTTGATTAATTTGTTTCTGGACAGCTTAACCAATTGGTTTCGAATTAGACCCTACTCGTCAATCACGTAGAAGTGATTATGAACTCAAACTCTCAATGGGCACAGACATGCTCAGCTTACTAGATAACAATGTTTTACCTTTCATTTCTTCGGATATTTTTCACACTTTTCTAGATCTTCGAGTGTTTCTGGGGTCCTCGAAGAAAGTTCTTCCTAACTCAAGGCATTACTTCCTCCAATCAAACATGAATATCTGTAGTGGAATGTTATTTCAGATAAATGAACTTCTCAAGACCGAATATTCAATCAATATTTTTTATTACTTCTTAGGACTTATCTATTTGTTTTCACTATCACATGTTTTTGGTCAGGCGAAATAATCGGTGCTTCGAGGCTGATTCACCTATTCATCATCGGATATCAGATGAATGATATTTTTCGCTTAACTTCTAAACGTCTTGGGTTGGATTCGGTGGGGTACCCATGGGAGATGACAGACTGCAGCCAACCTATTGACACACTGAGTGTACTCAATGTCATGCAATGTGTCAGGGATTCTGCACTAGGTTGCAAGATTAAAACGAGTTCACACAATTTATTTATCACTTTTGATATAAACTTACCTGGGTTTTAGCCCGATTCACAAATCTTCATTCTAGGAAAGTGCGTGACAATTACTGCGCACCGAGTCCGTCCGCTTCTAGAGCGATGACATTTGAAATAGCAACTGTAAACAATTTTCTCTTGTCTTCGACTAAAAGGGTGCAGTGAGAGATTTAGATGGTTTTAATTGAACCATAAAATCACCAAATTTCCAATTCCCCGGTAAATATTTTTGTTTGATTTCTTAATTCTCATCTCGTAAGTTAAATGCCGCACAAACCACAAGTTGGTCATGGGGAAGAGAAGTACTCGTTCCATCTCCCTACCCCTCATCCCCATCCCGTTAGCAGGTATCGTTCGCACCGCTCCGGAGATGGACCAGTATTGCACTATAGATAATTATTAGTCGTGAACACTAATGTGTAGGTTGATATGTTTCTATGGTATCTCAACCTATCTATCTCTTTCTCTTTCCACCCCAACCCACCCCCTGGCAGTATGGGCCGCCTCATCGCTTTGTAGATAAACCTAAGTGATTTATCGGTTTTTCCCCTTCTAAACGGACAAAGGCGGTTTGTTCCGAATTTGGCACGGAACATGCAGTTTCTCCCCAACTATTTACACAAAAATACACAATCAGTGAGAATTATGCAGCTTTTCCAATCACTTCGAGATTGCGCATAATCGCATAATGCGTTAGGTTACAGCTTTGCTTCTCTCTCAAGTCTTGTGCTCTTGATTATGCGATTAAGGCGATGCTTTACAAGCGAGATTTTACCCATCTTTTACCGGTACACATTCTCACTGCTCCGAGTGAACCGTTGCGTAAACGTTGCATTGTGTTTCTCTGTAAATCCACCAATCCAAGCTATCCAAACGAATAAAAGTCTGGCATAAAAAGGAGTGCGAAAACAATATTTTATAAAATAGCAAATTATATGTGCATATATGTATGGAAAAACAACGGTATTTTGAAGCCCGTCGCATCAATGATACGTTCTGATCATTTACGCCTAGGTGTCACGTCTTGATCAACCAAATCTTCTCGGTGAGTTGGATTCTCTCTAGTCAACCAACAGCATGTCTTTGAATCGTTCATGGTAAGTGGTACTCACCCAGGTGTAAGTCATTTGAACATTGGATTCCAAAACAATTGATTCGATTTGCGACCATGGTAAATCGAAGTAAGTAAGAACCGGAAAGAACTCTCACTTGCGCCGGAGAACTCACAGCAGATGAAGAGCGGTTACTCGCGTGATCTTCTGGAATTCCCTCCGAAATTTAAGGGTAATAATCAGTGTGGAAAACACTGTAATGTTCAAGATTATGACTGAGTTGTAAATTTAAAACCATTTATGGTGATTGTTGATCAACTACAGTTGAAATTTAACCACTCTAAGCGAATGCTCCTAGTTAAACTTTAATTCTCAACGAACTGCTGCACATGCCAAAAAAGAGCGCTGAACAGTTGTTTTGTCCATATTAAGACTAACAAACAGTATTGTTATAATGAGTAGTACATGAAGGACTGGACAAAATTTCCAAAAAGCACACGACTGGTTTTGCGGTCCTTGCAGGTATGCGTATCCGGTAGTATTCGGTTAGTTCATTCTTATACTTGAACTCTCCGTGTGAACTATGCAACGCAAGGCCAAAATTAGACACATTTAACCCCCAGCACCTAATGTAGAATCATCGCAATGATTCTTCAAGGCTTGTTCGTCTCGAAATAACTCCCCAAGTTGTAAATAAGCCTTACGTCGCACAACAAATATTATGCAATAATTTGCTTCCCTGTCGGATTTTATTTTTCATTATTTTCACGTATCTTCATTTTCCATTAGATTTAAAATCTCTCGATCTGTTCTCTGGTTTCTTGCGTATTTACCGACGTTGGCGAAGTTAGGCTTTAAACGTGGTAGTAAATTTTTGATTCGATAAAATCCGGTTATATTATATCATGTCTGGCTTGGATTACCCCGCTCGGTTTTATTCGCAGTTGATTAGAATTACATTTACATAAAAGGAGCGTAGATTTATTGTATGCGGCAACGTCATTCATTTGGAGTCTTTTCACTAGCCATAAGGGGTACCAGAGAGTGGAGGTAACACGATTACATAATACACAGAGAACGGTTCCGTATCCTTTGGAATCTAGGCTGTCATCATTGCACAGCATTCCATCCGATCGATTTTTTTTATTACGAAATTAGTTATAGGTCCGTAACAAACTGTCATTTCCCACCTAACGTGGGATTTTGTAGGTAAGCTTAGCCAATGCTTCTGTAAGTGTATTTGCGTACCCCTATAGTTAGGTAAAACGCGGTAAAGGATTGCGAATACTGACTGGCTATCGGACTCCATCAAATCAGCAGAAATTGTGCCTTCGTCGATTCACTAGGACCTCAAGAGAGATCACGTCTGAATGATTTGCAAGTATATATATCAAGTGAAGCCCGTACCACATTTTTTAGACATTATTCACGTTGAATTATTCAGCTAAAATCTGTTGTCTTCGTTGAAGTAGACCAAATTGGCAGGCTCATAAAATATGTGGAATGCAACAACTATTGTAGAATGGATTCATTTCATTTTGCATATTCGGAGATTCTAGTGGGGTTGGAACCCAGAAAGCGAAGACCACTGATCAAGGTCTAGTTTTCTGCACTATGTACCATGTAGAGAGGCAATGATGAAACCTGTTGGGTTTGGGTGGGAGACATTCAGAAAGTTTGTCTGATCTGTTTGTGCACCCTTTTTGACAAGTGATATATACGTAGTGCTGTAGGACTGAATAGATCCACCTACGCTGGTTCCACCTCGTTCTCATTACGTTGGTGATTATACCTACGTTAGGAATGGAACAGCCTACAAATGAATATCAAATGGAGGAAGAGTTCATTGTCTTACTGGCAGAGTTTGGCTTCTCCCATCTTTCTGATTGTGAACCTATGGCTAGAGATGTACTGTTACCCAGGCCTTTGTCAGTCTTAGGCCGCTTTGAACCGTTGCCCGTGGTTGACCCTTCCACCAAGGTCTGATTCGCCTATGCTATTGGTCCAAAAAGTGCCCTTCCAAATCTATTGATAAAACAAAACTTATCCTTTGAATCGTGCTCGAACTCAATTGCCTGAGGGTAGCTTGCAGCGTACCACCTCCTTTCCTTCATAGTGAGGATTTTAATAATCATAGAATTTCTATTGTCACCGTTTATCTGCATTCTTCCGGAGGTAATCCCACAAATTTCCATTTATAGTGAGATCTAGTAATTGAGATGGCCATGGAAATATCCTTCTGGCGTTATGAGCCTGATACTCATATAAAACAAAGGAAAAATGTTCCAGCGCGTTGTCCTCCTTGAAAGTTTTGTAAGCAACCGTAATCAGTAATGGGATTATGTAACATGCCAAGAATCTTTAGTAAACTCCCCCCCCCCAGGCTGGCATGGGATCTCTACTGGACTACATTAAAGCAATCGCTGTATCACTGATAAATTTCACAGTTATGTTTTCAATCACACCTTTGATTATCATCTTTTAAGAAGAATTCGTCGGTTCAATTCATCTAATTCCACGGATCATCCCGAGAAACAAACATCACTATCCACTTCAAAGGCTACTTTAGATTGTGGATATTCAATAGATGACCAGGTAGTCACCTCTCTGGTTGTAATCCTTGTTCACTGAACTGACGATGCAGTGCAAGTGGACCCAAGCCTACGCTACAGATTAACAATCATAGCTGGTAAACCTGACCGATTAAAGCTGAGCTCTCAGTAAGCGTTTGGAACCCTTAGTCTCATCATCTCCTTGGTGTCTTGTCCCCTTTGAGTGTCCTTGACAGTCATCTGCATTTTGAACCAATCAGTCTATCTGTTCACTGAATGACTTGAACGGTCAAATTATTGGACGGTCTGTTGTCCTTACTTCTTTGATTCCCACATTCCGATTGCACGCCGAACAACCTTCACTATTGTCAATTACATATTTACAATAGTGCTTGCAAAAGAAGTGGTAAACGTGCGAGCACGAGACCTAGAAAGTACACATCAGTCTGAACATCTTGTATGATTTCTTAGTTTCCATTCATGCTACGGCACACTGCTCACTCAAAATCCTCCAGACGGATGGTGTAAAGCCACCGGGTCAAAGATTAGTTAGAGAGGGGTGCTTTAATTGAACAGTATAAAGCAGATGCCTCCCAGCTGATTGACGCTTTTCATGCAAGTTAACGACCACGAATTTAATGTTTTGATTTCAATGAAACTCATTTTATGCTTTTGCCTACCACACGGGTATAACTTTTATTGCGAAACCTATACCAGAGTTGGTTGAAAATACAAACCGAAAGCTGGGTTGGACGGCTTCCGAGATGGTGCTATCTCACTGGAACACAAATCACGTCATTTTGTGTGCAATTCAGCGGAATTTACTTTTAATACTACTTCATATGGTGATGGGAAGTTAGCCGCTTAACAGATATTCAGAATAGTTTGGACTAGCTGTTAGCCCCTTCATTGAACAAAAGTTCTTTCGTCCAGATTCTCACTTAAACGCGCCTGTCATCTATCTGTATGAGAAGTTTGGGCTAACAAACGTCAGAGACATCTCTTAAGGATCCAAAACGATAATTTGACGGATCTATGGTTCAATGTTCAGTTCTTTCCGCCTCCTCTCTGCCGCCACCCCTCCCGGTTTTTCAGCTCTGTACAACCATTACACATATATAATGAAGACTGTCTCATCTCTCTATAGTTCGCTCATGAGTTCGATCCTAGCGCTCCAGGAGGTCATGGGGCACTCGTGAGTAATCAGGTCAACCTGATGATGACCAATCCCTGTAGATTAACAAAATCACGCCCCGAACGGGGGTGGACTGGAGTGGATTCTAGCTGACCACTGACCGAGTTAAAAACAATCCGTTCTCACCTACCCGAAAAAACTGGACTACGAGGAGAAAAATGAGGATACAAACAAATTGGCATTTGTTCTATTCAGGTGACTGTATCACCTGAACTGCGACCCATTTTAATAGAACCAATTAGCGATAATGGAATCGTCAAGATTTTGACCTCTGTGCCACCCCAACCACGTACCGTGAAGCCAATTTCCAAAAACGAATAATCGCGTAGAGAGAAGGGAAGAGAGAGAAAGAAAGAAAGAATGGGTTTTAGTGCAAATACTAAGATTTTGGTTGTGGTATTTGGCCATAACGTTCGCACCCCAAAGGGTATCTGTACAACTTTGCCTTGAGCAAGAACAAGGCCGAGCCCAGAAACTGCCGAACAAACAAACTATAAATATTGCTGTTAGTATTGGAATATGAGGTGATTTGATATGGCCAAAAATCCGCAGCGAGCCCACCACGACATAGTGAGAAAAATAACTATTTAAGTCCGAGTTTCTGTTATTCAGTTCTCTAAAAAGGTATTTGTCCATAGTCTAAAGCGATTTTGTTGAACAGCTAGTTGTTTGTAACGTTAATTTGCATATTTTTATACTTGTCATCTGCGTTGTTCAAAAGCAGTTTATTGTATCGTGCTCAATCCTTTCTGTCACTAATCACAATCTGCACATGATCAAGTCAAGTACATACTTCATGCACCACGAGGGGTGAATGTTCAGCATCTATTTAGCAAAAGTTTAACCAATTAAGCCAGCAAAATAAAGCAAGGATTGTAGAAGGCAAAGAAAAACAAAACAAAACACTTTCTGATGTGAATGAGTTTAGTTCACAAGCGATGAATTCTGAGTTAACGAAAAGGCGGGCAAGGTACTATAGAAGACCGGTCGGTGGTTGTGTGGGCAAAAATACGGTCGTAATGGGACCAGATAGAAGAAGAGGACATACTTTATCAGATCCGCGCGTAACGGATGTGGAAGGTTGCTCGTGGTTTGTTTGAGAATAAAGAAAGAAATAGTTTTGTATGTTATGAAACGACAAAGTGACAGAGAAATTCACAGGAACTCTACTTCTAGATTATTGTGCTAAGGATCTGGAAAAAACTCAAAGTCCTTCTCGAGCATCCCTGGGAGGATTACAAGGCGCCCGTATAATCAAAGGGACAAAATTCAAGCATAAAGAAAACATCAGATCAGCAATCGAGAGATGGATAAATCTTTCAAGCGTAGGACATAAAATGATAATTTTCTGGCCTTTCCAAATACATAAAAATGTAGCCAAATCAGTATTACTTTCTGTTGGTTAAAACGCAGAGATACCTAACATTTACCCGGGTTGGTTAATGGTTTCATCTCATATGTTTACCGTGGGACAGGGTTCTAAAAGATTTACCTAACGCTGGTCCATGAGAAATGAAAACAACATGTCTACGCATGTAGAGGGACTGCGAGTTCAGTTGTGTGCAGTGGACCAACGAGAAATGCTAGAAAGTTCAAGTTGAAAGTGATAGATGTATCAGGTTGGGTGGTTCCGAACACAGCATCGCCTGCGTATTCATTAAACAGGGAATTTTTAAAAGCAGGCATGAATGAAATATAACTATAAAAGAAGAGAGGTGACTAGATGGTATCCTGTAGAGTTTAGTGTGTAGTGTAGAAGCTAGGGGAGAAGAGAAGCGTCCAAGGTGTCATGTGAACTGCGAAAGATGTGTGAAATAGGCTGTGGCTACCGTGGTTATGGTGTGTGATATCTCACAGGAAGGCAAATATTTATCAACACAATTAAAAGCATCCGTATTATCCAAAAAGCTTTCTGACAGCATTCTTATTTTCATCAAGCGCCGATAGAATATAGTGAACCAAAGAAGTTAGGGTATCACGTGTGGAACGAGCGCAGCGGTACGCGAATTGGTTTAGGTTCTGCACATCTGACATTGTTTGAAGGAGTAACTTCTCGAAGAGTTTCAACACCACAGACGTACATGTGATCAGACGGAAGTTCGAGCTTCCTCTTTAGGGCACCAGGATGCGGAAGGAAGATTTACAACAATAAGTTATAACTCCGCTTTTTAGGCACTGGCAAAAAAGTGTGAGCGCACTCCTAATGGATGGCAGCTTCCAACCTGCCGGGACCGGGTGGTCCATTGAGTGTGATAATCAACAACTTTTCCTTTTGAATAGCAAAGGGTTCTTTAACACTAAGGTATGTGTTTGTGTCGTCAATGGACATCCCCTTTAATTAATTTCAAATTTGGCTTCTCAGTGTCTATGGTTGTTCGAGAAACTACTGCGGATTGGTCATTGAATTGCTTGTTAGTGTTCCAGGTCTCCCGGCAGGTTTTGTTGTGGAGGATTGTGCGAGTGTAGATTCCGTTCAGTCTACGTAGCCTGCCTCTGATAGAATGTAATAATAGTTATATCCTTTAAAGATCTTTGCGTTTGTATGCTCTTTCGCTACTTCAATGTATTTTTTTCGGATGAGATTAGATGCGATCACAGCGATTTATAGTGCCTTCCATGGGCAGCATGTGTTGTAGCGAAGTTTAAATATTGTTTTGGGTAGTCACAACTAATGAACGGATTATGGAGGTAGAACACACCGAATTCTGTCTGAGAGATCATTGCACTGAGTTTCTCGAAGTCCTCTCGGTTATATTCACGTTTCCTTCTGTTGGTACCGCGGCTTTTCGTAAATGCTGCGTGATTGAATTTGCAGTACACTATTGGGGAAAATTTAACAAGAGCATGGTTGGAAGACTCAGAGGGAATTGGGCAGTTACGGAAAATCGGCTAGTAGTATTGACAAAAACATCCAGATGAGCATTTAGCCTTATTGGGAAGCTCACTATGTTTGTCAAACCAAGAACAGTTGAGAAGCTGATGTTGACATGATGATGATACAGAGTGACAGATCAAGATAACTCATTAAAGCTGTGGAAATATCATCTAGAAACTGAGAGGCAGGAAGAGGAAACATAACTAAAACTAATTAAGACATTCGACTGATAGTTAGGTGTTAAGGCATTCTTGTACCGAGGCACAAATGTAACCGGTAGAGTGGGCGGGTGCCTGCTTCACATTCTTGGAACAACTGCTATTGATATAAGCCATCAGGCCTCCTTCACGCTTCCGGTACGTTACCGGACGGTCAACCCGGTACCCAATGAAGCCGCTTGTTTTAGTAATCTCCTTATTATTATTATTATGTTACCAGTTTTCGTATAATGCAATTACACCTAACTAAGAATATTTCATACGGCGCAAAAGATCAGATATATCCGTTAATTTCCCAGGTAATGAACGTTGTTGCTGATAATGACAGATACACAGAGTTGTGACAAATCTCTTTGACGCAGAGCAAATCTCCATCCGCAGTGAAGCTTTTTTTATTTCTTTATTTTTTTTACTTCCTTTTACTGAATATACTAAGATACAATTTTCAGGAAGGGGAAAGCGGCCAATCAAAGGGCTGTCATACAATACATAAATGGGAAAAATCAGGCGGTGGTGGTGGGATTCGAATACTCGTCCTCCGGGGTGATAATTGGTAACGTTACCATTGGANCATTGGACCACAAGCGCCCAATGTCTACGAAACTTCCTGTTGTATTCGTTTCTCACTGATTTTTCACACTAAACTACTTCTTGGCTTCTTTAATGTTTGCCATGAAAACGTTATGGAATTTTGACTGGTCTCATCGTAATCGTACAGTAATAGAAATGGACATTTGGTGAGTAGAAACAAAGGTAGTGTCAATGACTATGCAGCAATGGTCGAACAGAAGAAAAAAGCGTCGCCCGATTTGAATGCCTAGAAGCATACCTTGTTTATTTTTGTCACCACAAGATTCTAGGGAAAAGGTTTGCTGTTTGAATCAGGTGAATTTCTTAAGTGCCAATGTATTTTTATGATTTTCACCTCACCACGGATTATGGCGCAGTTTCAGTATCAGAATACTCAAATAGGTCCAGGACAACAGTGACTGTCCGTTATCAAACGATCTATTTCCTTTCAAGAGAGATACCGGTAGTGTGTGACCAAACAGGATAGCTTCTTTGCGCCAAGCCGTCCTATGGTTATAAAACCGAACCAAGTGCCCTTTGAGGAAGCATTGATCAATATGATAAACGTGCTTTCGCGCACCTAAGATAAGGGTTAGTGCATGACTAGATGAAATTTTGAAGAAACTTGTGCAAGTCAACCACAAGAAATAAATTTCTGCGATGCACTTCAAAGCAAACTTTTTGGCCTGTTATCCAACCTGATCTGATCACCTTTCCCGTTAGTGATAGACCTATGAGCGGTATGAAACAAGGCTGAAGACAATCTGTAGAAATAAACGGAAGTCCTACCACAGGGCAGCTAGTAGCTTTTTCATTCTTTTTTCATTTTTATATCCTTTTATAGAATAGATAATGATATAATTTTCAGGAAGGGGGAAGCGGCCAATCAAACGGTTGCCATACAACACGCAACGGGAGAAGTCGGGCGATGGTGGTGAGAGTTGGACACACTTCCTCCCGGGTTGATAATTTGGTGACATTACCACCGAGCCACCAGCGAATACAACAATCCGGAGATTTGCTTTTACTTCAAACAACAGAATTTTTATTTGACCACATAAAATATTGTCGAATTTACAAATATAATGTGAAATTTTTCTCACAACTTTTCAGTTTATATCGTTTAGAAACGTTTAGGCGTTGACCGACAAAGACCGCATATGCCACTGTTAGGAGTAGCCATAGGTATTTTTTGTGGCTCCGCTTCGGTTTGAACCGCTGAACTTACAGTTGCTGATCGAAACATTCAACTCTGGGTGACGATAGCCAACAGCTTCAAACCGATGCCGTGGGAGATGTTCGGAGAGACAATCTCGGTACATGATAGGATAATTCTTATCGTGATCGTTAGCACTAGAATAATGTAAACACAAGCAAAGCATTGCTTTTTTTAATTGCTAAGCTATAGCAGGTTGAATAGTGTATCCCTCTTCAGAGTTATTGGGCAGAGAACTGATCGATTCAGTGACCCACTAGTAATAAAACCACCCAAATTTGATGGGGCTGAGGGGATCTAAATTCGCATGCTCAATGACGGAATTAAATATGAAGCTTCAAAGTGAAATAAGCAATCTGATATCATTTGCCAACCACCCCGAAATCCGAGGCCTTGAATTCGGATGTGTTCGCGTATGATGTGACATGTTGAAACGGCGATTACGGATAATCAGAGCCTGCTCGAACGGCAGTTCTCCGATTTGTATCAACTTATATGATCCTATGAAACTATCAGTCCAAAAGATTGGTAGGTATTTAATCAGCCCATGGAATTTAATGAAAAGGATACATACATGTATTGATCTAACTCATGCGATACCCGGACCTTTGTCATATTTGTTCCTCAAAACGCTCATTCACGGGATTGAATATGATATTGCCCCACTTCAGACACAACATATCTGTAATGATATCTATCCACTTACGTTTTGCTCCTATTAGTTAAATACCTTGAACAAGTACTATCTCTCGATTTCGAAGACCGTTTTAGTGCACCTATTGTAATATAACAAAACCTCAGTAAAAAATATCATTAGAATTTAGTTATGAAAACGGATCACAAGCTTAATACAGAGTGTGCTTACGTTCTACCTGTGAGATCCCAGGTTCGATGCCCAGTTGGGTCGATGGATTCACACTGCTGATGAGACCCATCTAGGGCAAAACAGCCGCCCAGTGCCTCCTAGCTTTTCAGCTAACAAAGAATTCATCAGTTAAACAAATATTTTTATTTCATTTTCGCAATACTCTGTTTGTCCTTCTTTTCTTTTTGAAAACTGTGACTAGTCATTTTTGCTTGGAGTATATCAGGACCAACAGCTTTTCATGAATAAATGCGATATCTGTTCGAGTTAGCTGACCCTTTATACATGCGCTATCAATATTCTTTTATCAACAAGGCCGGCAGTAAATGTTCATACGATTCCAATCCTCTTTTTTTAAAGACATGCTGAATTATGAAACGCTCTTCATTGATCCGTTTCTCCTCCATCATACACCGATTCTATGCTGAAATGCAGAACCAGCAAGGATTGTTGATGACTACTTTCTCATTCCTCACTTTACACCTTGCTTATAACATAAACATAATCAGTGATTATTATTTCACATCGCTTTGTTATCCGAATTCCACAATTTTTGACATTATCTTAGCCCCGCGAATTTCACAAATTCAAATATCCGTTTTCGGCTGTGTGCAAATTGGTTAACTGAAGTCCTCCTCCATTCCTGTTACGTAATCTCACTACAATAATTATTTCATGGAATGCAGTAGGAACATGTAGTGAACAATTGATCATCTGAAGTTCCACTTGAAAAGACTGCAGAATTACGTCACATATGCGTTCAGAGAACTCACAAACAAATAGTTGTATTGTATATTCGACGTATAAACTGACCCCTGAAACGTGTTCTACGAGTTCCATTTCATGCTTGATCAACTGGACAGTATGTCACGCTTTTACACATGTTCGTCCTATCTACTGCTTTGATGGATTCGCACTAACGAGGACGAAAATGCTGTACGGTGCCTCCGGTCTTTCACAAGATCGGCATTCGATATAATTTCTTTTTCACCTTCATTGCTTTCTCCCCGGCTTCCTAATACCATAATGAAATTTACATTAGATAAAATATTCGTTTTGTTTCAAATAGAAATAAGCCCATCATTATTGAGACGGTATGATTTTCAACTGACTCATTTGTTCTCAAAACATGTCTAAGAATCATTATTTTTATAGAGAGGGGAAAATGTTCGATTCGGATGAGAATTGATGAAATCGTTATTCGGGTTATTAGCCCGAATACCTCGTCAAAGATACAGCTCCAAATGGGTGCAATTCAATTAGAAAAGAAAAATCACACAGCGAACTGTGAGTTATTGGACGAATGAACAGGAAAATGCGTTCCCGATACACGGTCCACCGGGGTCAGAAGAGGGGTGGGAAGTTGTTCAACAGAAGGCGGAAAATAGACTTGAGTAGAACAAAAACAAATCCACAAACTGGGTAATCAGACTTGGAGAAGTGCAGGGAGCCTCACCGATGAGCTTGGTATAAATTGCAATCTTGATGAGTCGATTGGATAGTGGAAGACAAGATGATGACCCAACGGTGACTAACTGAATGGATGAATGAACTGGATTAAAAATGAGTCACTTTCACAAATCCCAGCTACTAATTAGCGGCTCGAGGCTGGGAAAAATCACTGAGTATCTCACTCCCTGTGCCTTCTTCTTCAACATAATGATAGCTGAGCCATGAGAGTGTATGGATGGTGGCGATGAGGGTGGGGGCAGGAGCTTTAGTGGGGGTGGAGAGAACGAGAGAGAGCGAGAGGAAGAGATTGGGTGAGTCGCAGATCAAACCTGTATTAAAACAGGATTGCGAACATGTGTCGTGTTGACTAGATTCTGATTTGACTGTACTTGTGTGTGTGTGTGTGTTAAAGGAGACTGACGGGCAGCGAGTTTGTATCTCAAGAGAGACCTACCTTATTCCCCCCTTCCCAATCCCCTACCTCATTCGACTATTTTTTCATCGTTTTCATGTTTTACCATCTTCGATCAGAACAAAGAAAACCAACTGCATTTCATCACAAATGAATGTAGACAAAACCATGTTTCTTTCCCCCCTCTCATTGCACGCACACACACACACACACACACACAGGTATGCATGCACATCGAGGTGATGATGATGATGATTAGAAAGGTCGAGAGACAGTGTAAAATAACTCTCGGACATCTTTGATTTGGGCAGCTCAAATTCACTTTTGTGTCATGGATAATAGAACAAAATATGGGTGATGCTGGCGGAGATGAAAGAACTCGTCACTGTTTAAAAGATTTTGTCAGATCTTGTTAAGATTACAGAGATGAGCGGGATAGATGTATAACAAACGTAACGAAATCGTACCGACCTACAATCCGTACAGCGAATAACGTGACCATGGGCACGTTTGTTTGTGTGATTTTGCTCTAGTAGTGAAGAACTACAAATTTGGGTATCAGACAATTTTGTAAAAAATAAAAACACAATGCTCCGCGAAGTATGCGTCACTGCTCACAATCGGAAAAGCTATAAAGAACATCAGTTTCAACAACAGATGATCGCAGATACTCCCATCAACTTATATTGTTTGCTCACGGTTTCTTTGTGTGAACGCAAAGGTTTTTGGTGTTACAAGATCATATGTGAGGGATAAGAGAAAAATAGACAATTCACATATATTTTGAAGAGTGATCGACTACTCTTATGTCAAAATAATGTTAGCTACCAACTCACGAATTCATTGATAGCTTTAGATAATCGAGTTGTAAGAGGTTTGGTCATTCAAAAATAGTTTAGCATAGATACTACTGAAAAATTTTGAAAGCTCTGATGTGTTGATGTTTCGTCGCCGTTACGAATCATTAGAACTGTGTAACCACGCAGTTGAGAAAAACGTAATCATCAACACGCAATTGGGCTCATGTCAAATGATTAATTACCTACCTATCAGTTAATTCACTCGGATCTCCGTGGATGAAGCACTACAGAATTAGCCTAGTTTGTTCAGCTGCCAACCACAAGCAACTGTTTGCTTGTGAATAAATATTGAAGCAAACTAAATCTGTCCTTTGAAGTTGCGTGTGATAAAAAGATTTTTCCCTTTTCCTAAAGAGTACTTCTGAGCACATCGTCTCAGTCCCAGGTGATTTTACCATTCAAACTCTTCAAGACCACGCAACTTCTTCGATCGAACGCGACCGTTAGGTCTAATGTCTAACCACAGTTAGGACACAGTTAGGGACAAATTACCAGTCTTTCTCTTGTGCCATGATGCAGATGCTTTACTAGGGGGAACATGAGAGATCACCGTTGATCATTCGGGTATTGCACGGAAGGTTATTGCCTTTCCGTGAAATACGCTATCAATGGAGTTGCGCATACAGTTGTTACAAAAGATTGACAATGAAGGAAAATAAAGATGTGAGAAAATATTCTGTTAAGGCATGCCATTCAAGCCGGGAAGCTAATGCAAACATTTGCACTAGAATGATGCACGAGACAAAAAGAACATAGAAAACTGCACCGGACTTCATTTCCAATGGATTCCTTTTTGATGAAATAATTTGCTACGGAACATCTGCTTCGTACCCAATTTTAAACACGATAAGTACCGGTATGCTCACGGAAATAATTAGGATGTTAAGTAGATCCGTACAACCGTGCTTGGTTATATTGTCTTTCTCTGCAAAAACAAATACTCACTCGAGTTGGACAGAGCAGGTGAATCCCAACGTAGAAGAGAGTGAAACTAAGAACGGCATTTGAAGAATCAATAAATAAAACACTTTCCATTGGCTAACAGGTTTGCGGGAACACAACACGAAGCCAAACAGAAGTAAATGTACAATGCATGTGAATAAAAATAAGAATCATTTTGGGGACATCTCAAGGAAAACCGAAATTTTCTCATTGACTTCTTTATGTCCTCTTACGACATTAATGAGTAGTCCACATCAGGCCTACTTTGCAAGTTCACGTGAGGTGATCGCAACAAAATGGTACACTACCATATATTTTATTTCCAACTTCTCTAATACTTCAGTGCTCGAAGCGATACCGACCGATGAAAACGAAGTCCCACATTGGTAGATAATCTGATTTAGATGATCGCAATATAAATCCAACCAAACATTCACAACCGCATGCAGCAAGTGACACCGAATATTTATTCATGTTATACTAGAGAACTGCTATCCCCTTAGAATTCTTTCATTCATATCCCCTGGAGACCTTTCATGGTTCTTAACCAGCCTTCAGAGGCACACACTTATTTTCCTGTCCCCTTGTACATAACAACAACAGTAAATTGCTTTTTTATTATATCTGGTCTCCGATTTATGTACTGGAAGAGGGACGAACAAAAAAAGAGGTGTGTGAAAGAGTTAGAACTGATGCAAATGGGTCCAGCAAAAAAGCAGTACACTGTACTAACATTCCACGAGAACATCCCGTCGAACATCTCTTTGCTCATAAACATCATGACTGCCCACCAAGAGTGGACTACTCAACAGTACCGGACTATTTGTAAATCTGAAAACAGGTACACATTAGTGTCTATCACCACTAAATAGTCTGTGTTCGGCTCCTAGTACCTGCGTTTATAGATAGCGGTCTCAATTGAGGCTAATAAAATCGCCCTCACAGACACACACACACACAAGCAACTGAACGTATCCGGTCACCAAACCATTTACGCCTGGTTCGCCCAGAAGTTCGTTTCGGGCCAGTTGTGCGTGGTCGGTCCATCTGAGTCATTGTACCAAGTTCCACTAACTTCTCAAACACACACTTGGCCATACTTAATTAACCACAACAAGCGGCTGATTGCAGGCTACTAGTGGAATGTTTGACAATCAAAAGTCTTGGAAGTGCCTTCGGGCAACATGCCACAACCCTTCTCCCATCCCGGACCTTGTGAAATGAAGTGGGAGCACTCGACAGTTACGGAGACAGGTGGATGCTGACAGGTCAACCGTGTATGAGGCAACCGATCGTTTAGCGCTCTTGGCCAACAGCCTGTATTTTTTGGGGATGGGGTGGAGGGGACAGAGAAACTAGTGTTGTCAGCAGCAGGCCCGGAGCTAATTCGTTTATAAACGAGCCCGATTTGAGAGCGGTACACACATACAGAAATAGTCAAATTCATGACTGTTCGCATATGATATACCGCAAATAGTCGCACAATTCAAGTGGATGAAGATTGCAGAAAATCGGTCACAGACCATCACCATCCAGTCAGCTGCTGAGTATGGTGACATTCGGTGCACCGAACACCTTTTTGATCCGTATAGTCGTCTAACTAACATTCCAGTTCACACACACACATACACACACACACACACACACAAAGTAGCACCTGTCTCATCAAAGAGGCACCTATTAAACAGTTCAAATATGCTTGTAATAGGTTGACTGTTGTAAAGCAAACTGCCCAGAACCAGATGGAGTGTCACGCATCGCTCTAATGAACAATGAAAAGTGTCGGGTTTCCAATATGTTAACTTAGCAAATGGCTTATCAGTTCGCATTCAGTTCATGCATTTAGACCGTTAGTCACTTGAAAACACTTTGCAGGGAAATCTACGCAAATTTATTGTTCATCCACCAGTTATGAAAGAGAGTATCGATGAAAAATTACCTATCTCACCAAATAGTGAAGTATCTCTGGTGCGTAAAGGTTGCGTCAAGTTAATAAAACCAGAACAACACCCATGCCACACATACCTGGTGATTGAGAACGTAAACGTGTAGCAACCAGAAGGAGACGAATTTTCATTTTTGTTCGCCTCGTTGATTCTGATTCTGGTATCCATTCTTTCCTCTTACAAACCTAAATAGATAAGATCACCAATCGTCAATCATTTATCCGACAATGTGGAAAAATCTCCAACCACTTAACCTCCTCAACTGGTGTATTCTTAGGTGTTATATCATCAGTGTCTCTGCACATTTAGCCAATGCAAGGTCACCGCGTTTTTACATGAATGCGGTTCGAAATAATTCTTCAACGCTCTGATCAACGCTGTCCCAGTTTGGTCCGGGAAATCAGTACACTAGATTTACGTTTCATTCTTGATCATCGTTCAACCCGAGGGTTTTCTGCTCGTGTTCATCTTCCAGATTTTTCCCAGACGTATGCATTCATCCGTAGTTCCTTACTATTTTTTGTCACAGAAACAGAGCTTACCGTGATGTGCAGATGACATGATAATGGTTTTGCCAGGGTCGGTATCAACTGAAAACTATCTGGCAATGTGCATGGTACAGCGAATGACGAGGGCTCGTGTGTCGTCTGCATCTGACCTGTCATGAGATGGCAATCGCATGACTTTTTGTTCCACATCCAATGGTGGTTACACGTTACACATTTGTTGTCACGTTTGTTGACTATATTTATCCCACAGTGAAGTGTATCGCACTGTTGCTCGGTTGCGTCGAATTTTGAAGCCCAGAGGACGATGATTATGGACAATTTAGACAGAACTTACACGTACAGAGAGCAGAATAATGGGCTGTGATAAGTGTCTCTGGGTCAAATCCCGAATCCATTCGCAAGGACTACATTCGTTGTTCGGTTTTTTAATACATCACTGAGAGCGTGTGGAGGAAATCAATGAACTAAATTGACCAAAGCACCAAAGACCAATGCACCGAGCGATATCTTAATTGGTTCTTGCCGTTCATTTTGATCCGTTTCGTGTAGAGGACACGAGTTTTGCACAAGAACAAACTCGTGGAACCTAGGTGAAGAGGAACTCACCAGATGCTGTGTATAACTTGGTACTTATTCACCGGTTGCACAACTAAACTGACCAAAGTTCAGAAAAATCACCAAACCAATGGTAACCGATGCATGGTAAAACCGCAGACTGCTTGTAGAATCACATCTCCTCCAAGGCAAATTGTATACAGAGGAAAGCAAAAAGGTTTTGTGTGATGCTTGTTTGCACAGAGCACCGGTTGAAAATGAGCTTTCTGACGCACTTAATTATTTATCTTAGGAAGCAACTACTTGCTCAGTGGTGTTTGAGTAAGATAGCAATCGTCTCTGAGCATTACTTTCTATTTCCTGAACAACTATTGCTCCATGAATAGTTGAGTTGTCATTTTGTTGGAAACAGTTATCTATTGTCCATAGGACTGATAACACAAGGTCTCTCAGCTCAGCATCATTCTTCGCCACTCACGTGGCCCTGCAAGATGGTAATCTCGCCTCTTCCGCTCATCTGTATCAGATTCCATGTCTGTAAATATCCGGCATCATCTTTCACAGTGGACACCGATGTGTATCGCAGTCAAGGCTTCAAATCTTTTGTTCCGGAAACTGAATATTCTGCACTGGTTCAAACAATAAAGTTCTATTTTAGACAACTTCATAAGCAACATCAGCTAAAATTGACTTTTATAAAAGATCAACAGACTTTACTGACACCACAAAATGTAGAGAAATCGACATGAAGGTGTAATGTTTGAAGCTTCTACACATTCTCCAGGGGAAACAACTTTTTCCTAAGGCTCAGGACAACAATGGTAACCAACGAAGGTGGTTAGTTCTACAATAACTTCCGGCATGCAAATATATATCACAGTTATCACGTGTGTTGAAAGAAGCTTGGTTTTTCACGGCAAAAAGCATTCGACGGTGGTTCAAGAAAAGGTTCGTCACTCTGTGCCTCGTGTTGGTTCGGGGAAATGCACAAAATCAACTCAACCTTATAAAAGTTGAAATGACATATTGAAACGATTGAACTCGACCAGGACGATACATAAAAATCACAATGGATAGATAAATAATTGTAAGTTTTGGAGAATCAGCTGATCTACCGGCATCAGACATGATTGTATCAGGTGGAACATAAATAATCACTGGCAGAATAAAATTATGTACACAGAAGAAACGGAGATGATAGGGAACCGCAGTGTAGTCGGTTTAACACTATTATAGGGAGACGTAATTCGAGAGTCATTCTATCATTTCTGATTGATGAATGCCACCAATCCACCACCCAGATTGTGAAATTTTATGATCACTCTTGAATATATCGAATCTATCATTGAGTGTACTGTCATCGGTAACATCAGAATGTAGAATGAATTCAAATAGCTGCCTGTTCAGGGAACATGTTTCCTGGTACCTCCAACTGTAGACTTTAAGGTTTCTTATGAGTGAGCAGATGTTAGTCGGACTAATTCCTAAGAAACGCATTCTGGTGATAGGACGATGCAGTACAGTAACTCAATAGCTTGCTCGATTGATATCGTAAACCACATTAAGCAAATCATTTGCTTTCATTTCCCACAGAATCGGTATGTATTGTAGGGTTAGCATTCGGCCTGATAATATAGGAAGATTTGAAGAACGAGGGCTTTTCGGGCATCATGCAAACCTGAAAAGTAATCAGTACAACTCCAGACATCAGTAAAAACCTGTATTCCACCACTGAACTCACAAAACAACCACAGCTACCGACAATACACTGCCGA
Organism: Echinostoma caproni; assembly: GCA_900618425.1. Classification (NCBI taxonomy): domain Eukaryota; kingdom Metazoa; phylum Platyhelminthes; class Trematoda; order Plagiorchiida; family Echinostomatidae; genus Echinostoma; species Echinostoma caproni. The sequence continues at coordinate 23,136 of UZAN01045186.1, forward strand.
AATACGAAGACTCGGTTTCATAATTCTGTCGTAAGCATTTCCAACTGTTCAACTGTTCGTTAAGTCCTTGTGAGTAGTCCGTCTCCATACCCAGTGGAATTATCGATTTGAGATATGTATTAAATTATCAGCCGTTTGGGGATCGAAAAGAATGGAAAGTAAATCAAATTCGACCGGACACAAGAAACTACACACAGAAGCGTACGCATTGATCTACGTTTGTGAGACTAAGTCAGTCAAATCAAGTGGGGCGTGAATCATACACACAGGAATTCCTCGTTTCGCATCAACAGTAAATCTTTGTCAGACACACATTGCGAATTGAGCTATCGTTGTACGTTCAATTTCCCACGATTTCAAGTATACCAACAATGAGTAAATGACCGGGAAAAGTAATTAATTTAATTTAACCCCTTGCCATTACACCTCACTGACTTGAAAAGAGGTAAAACTGCCTGGTTGTATACAAAAAGTGTGTCCAAGTCGCATTGTCACCAGTCATTGGGGATTAGGTTCTGATGGATAGTCGGATATGAGTTGCCTTGACCTGCATTAGATTGGTAGTCCAGTGTTGACTGGTTGGCTGGTTGGCCGGCTGTTTGGCTGGATGGTATCAATAGATGAGTAAATCTATGATGGTTTGTGAAGGTGAGCCACAATTCAGTCAATCTCTCAAACAAGGACAATTCAGAATACACTGGATAGAATTACAATAGCGACTATTTGTGGACAGTGGGGGGATGCAGGGACGGGCGGTGTAATTGATCGATTCAAGGGCAAACTAACGTTCAGGAGACCATTCATAATTAATGAGATTTCGGCGGATTTACCGCAGAAGCATATACTAGAAAAGCTTGCCCCAGGGATTATTCCCGACAATTATTGTAATAAATTCATCAGTTCCTTTTCGTTTTTAAGCTTACGGTGACAACGAAGGCTGTTTATTGAACAACATCATAGGAAAGAGTGATTTGGTATGTACAGGCAAACTGTTAGTCTCAATGTATCAGCAGGAATAACGGCAATGATAATCAAGTTTTACCAGGAGAGCGCGTTGTGTTTATATTGAAATGATTCTCCTCCTCTACCACTACCACCACACTTAAGAGTACAAAAGCTTCCACTCCATCCCTATATTATACTAGCAGAGTTACGAACCCAGGTCCATTACATATTCAGTTACCCGGTGATATATGAAAGCAAACATTAGTGCGTAAGCTGACTGCCACGGTAGATGTGCCTTAGGATAAACTACATACTCCCTTGCGGGACAGAGGGAGTCTGTGGTTGATTAGTTAAAAATATGTGGAGGTATCACGGCGTATCAGTGAAGGGGTTTTTGCTGTTCACTTACAAAAAAGCATCATTCGTCATCATACATCAAATTTTGTTTTTGACGGAAAGTAACGCTACTGTTTTCTATTTATCTGATTAATTGTTCGCATTACCGGATATCAGATCGTAAACTAGCAAAAGATGCCTTGCTAGGGTTTTGAATATAATTGCAAGGGCTCGAGAGGTAAGTAAAAAACAAATTAAAATTTCTATCAATCCATTATATTCAGGGTTCACCCTCAAATTCTAGTGTCAATCTATGGAAATGAACTAAACGGATACTTCTTTAATTATTCTAGTTATGCGCTCAAGGTGTTTCCCCCAGACAGCGGTGTAGCGCTACTCATCCTGAATGCGCGAAGTTCAATTCATGTGATTAGCCCATTGATTCTAATTTCTGCGACAGTAGCTAGTTGGATATGGGACTTTTTGCACATGTTCAGACTGAGGATTGATGTCTACTTAAGGAAATGAGTAAACACATGAAACTTCAGTTATTGTTCAATCATTCACTAAAATTAATAAAGATTTCGTGGGTGTAAAACTGAACCCATTTAATGTATTATTTACAAGAAACTAGTCGTTTTTTATAGTAGATCTGGTCGACGTGTTTCGGCGTGAGTAATGCGTTTCGGCATTACATTTCTGTTATATCACTGGGGGTCGAGTTCCCACTTTTTATAGGAAAAGTTCTCCTTTTGCCAAAAATTGAGAAGCATGAGTTTATTGCCATCATCATCACAATAAATTATTTGAGAAACGGAATCTTAAATTTATTTATGTGCTGAGGTATGAGAATTTTCAAGTTCTCTGTTGTTGAAAACTCCAGTGAACAAACCAAACGGTCATTGTGGCTTACACCTTTTAGATGAGTTGACCAAATTCAGTCATTCGATGTTCGCATACTGATATCTATCCTCTTCTGTATAGCTTTTACTAGTAATCAAAAGCCTTTTATCATAGGATGATTGAATAATTTAAATATTCAGTACTGGAATAAGAGTCGAGTAAATCCCACAAACGATGAATGGTAAAGTACGAAGACAAGGCCAGGGTTCGAATATACCAACCGCTAGATGATGAAACGACGAATCATGTCACTCATTCAACTCTGATCTGAAACCAGTTAATAAGGGCGAAACTTACGTCCCCATGGCAAATATCTACCTAAGAATCATCTGTTAACCGAATCCCCTCCACCAATTGCTTTTGCACTCACTGCTTTAATAAATGCCCCTAAATGCACCCAATTCCCCTCCTTCTCATTAGTTTGCCGAAGTTCAGAAAGTGCTTTGTTGTATGAGCTGTCTGAGCTGTCTGTCTGTTCATTTACTTAAATTCTTCACCTTTAACAAGTTCCGAATCGAAATGGTTTATTATTTCTGTGGTCAATCTGTTTATTGTTTGTCTTTATACATTTGAATAAAGAAGCCAAAAACATAGGTTTGCACCATGTATCCTGGATCATGTCGTGAAATGATCCAGGATACTATTGATTAAAAACACTAAGGCATATGAAAGGAATTCCGAAAATAGACGGTTGTAATCTTTGTGACACGTTTTCATCTCAGTAGCCGAATTTTCATTAGTTGCTCAAAGAGTGTAGATTATTCATTTGTTTTTGATTGCCTACTAATGAGTAGTATAAAATGGACACTGGAAATTATTGATAACTTTTTCGTTTTCCTCCGTTTTGGGTTGATCTTTCTACCACCTTGATTGAATTTTAACGGAAAGTTGGTTACATCCTGAAATTGGGGACAGGGCTTTCCGGCTTGATGGATTTGATATCTTTCGAGGTGATCAGATTGTTTTCGTGAATAATAGAGGTGGTGGATTCGTCACTTTTGACAGCCTTATGTGATGTAACAACCTTCATCATCTAGACTGTCGCCCAAATTAAACCCCGCTTTCTTGGTCAATTTCTTCAGATCCTTCTAGCAAACTTTTCATTGTTCCTGACACGCCCAATTCTGACATCTGAATGTTTTACGACTTTTTCTCGACACGACTCGTGACAGGCTTAGATCCGTCTTTATGCACTGCGCCCGGTGACTTCAACCGTTCTGATATTTCTTTCCAAGAACTTAAGGTTCGGTTAACCTTAAGCACATTTCCACTAGTTTGGAGGCCCAGCTTGACGGCATTTTTGGAAATACCCCAGAGGTTTTCTTTATAGAAAAATGAGCTCCTATTAGCATGTTCGACTACTGTACAATTCTTTTGCACCCTAAAATGTACATACGAAAATTTATCATTATTAACATGCACTGGTAGTCTCTTGGACAATACAAAGGAGGAATTGTAACCCCGATAAATTAACTCGAATCCAACTGATTTCTTAGTTTGTTACAATTTCTATTATTCCCTCAGATTAGAACATCTTAATTTATGCTTCCATTTGCATCGCCGCACCGAGACTGTATATACCCGCAATGAGACTAAAGAGTGTCCTTTTTTCTCCATTCTTTTCCCCTGTATATAAACAACCTGCCCGTCCCTACCTGTTATTGTGCTGACGATGTAGTGATTGGGTGCCCCTCCAGTAACGATATATTTTTTCCATAGCTTGAGGGGAGTCTGAATGACGTTTTCAGTTCCTTATGCCTAATGTTTCCAATTGCGTTAATGCTCCCTTCAACCTGAAATCTGGTTCACGTTATCAAACTTCTTTTACTGATTTACCTGGCCTCGTCGTTAATAGTCACAGCACTCCCAAATCTGACTCTGTTTAATACCTATGTGTTGTTATACCCCACCATTTCTCCTGGACTAACCATGTGGAGAACGTTAACAATCTTTTATTTTATGGTTCCAGGTTTAGGAAGCCTGCTGGTACACAAAAAATGTAATTTTCAAATTATAGTCACATACATCTTCCCTCATTGGCTGTACTCTTCCACTGTATTTTTCCTTACCTGAAAGAAAAAGATTTGTTATTAATTTCCAGACCTATAAACTCCTTTTCCAATGTAGTGGCGCAGCCAGAAATTTCCTGGTCAATTTCATTGTGTGTAAACAGATTGACGCATGTGAAAAGAAACTGATAGAATCTTGAACAGCGATGATCGCTGCTTGAACAACGAACTTTTTAAATCCATGTCAAATCCCGTACCCGTTCCCCTTATAAACTACTTCCCGCAAGCACCGTCACATAGAGAAAAAGCATCCTCCTTTACTTGCCCGCTCTTTAGGGAACCGGGAACCAATTATTACAGTTCTAGAGGAATATCTTATGAATAAGTTTATTTATTAATTTTTTGAAACTATTTCCTTCGTCTTTTTGCTCGTAGTGTACTGTCGCTTTTGCTTACCCTTCACACTCTTTTGCGTCTTTTTTCCTACCTCCGCTGTATTCTATTGAAAAACGCTGAAAATTCACCCTTTGAGTGCATAAAGCTTAGTCTGACCAGAATGAACAATATCTGCGGATAACGCACGGTATACCGGACGTTGCTCAGGTATTCGTAGGAAATGCCCTCGTCACCTCAGACGGTGTAGATTAATGGTTTTACTCAGCGGGCTGATCTCTATCCCTAGCATATATCATCTAACCTCATCGTTACTCAAGCCATGCTCCCATCATGTGCGGGCGATGCTACACAGACACCGATTTTCGAAAACAGCCGTACTCTGTGACCTGCTCGGGGAGGCCACCTTTCGCCACCGTAGAGCAATATGGCAAATACCAGTGCGCTACAAACGCCTTTTCAAAAAAAGGTCTAGGTCACGACGGTGACAGAGATGTCGTAGATTTGTAGATAACTCGAAGGACGAAGTGAGATGCCTCAGCCAGATTCTACTGTAGAGAATCGGGACTCAGATATCTTCACCGATGACGGTGTACGCAAAACTGTGTCCAACCAAAAGAACACATCACACGAGATACCAGCGTCACAAAGGAATAAATAGTCAAAAAAATGATAGCGAGGTTCATTGTTACCAGCGATAACAGATACATTGTCTTTATTCCCCCTATCATTCCTCTTCAGGCGAAAAAATGCACTAAACAAGCTGGTTACTTCTATACGCACACCACCACAGTTCGTGCCTCAATAAATTTGGTATCGTAATCCACATAACAAGGAAGACTGAATAAACATCATGATTTTTAATGAGTTGTACGAATTTCATTTTACCAGTCCTTAACAAGCAAAGAATATTTCATGGTCAGCTAGCCAACCGAAATTCAAGAATATACTTGAAATGAAATTAGGTAGTCCATTCTACGAATCCATATGAAAAACTAAGCTTGGATTTTTCAGTCATTGTAATTGACTTCTTTTGGGCGAAGATTGCTATCTCTTGGAGGAATAAGGTTTGCTCGCCCTCTCTGTATAACATAGATGCCTTCTTGGGAAGAGGGAAAATTGGAACGGTTAAAAACCAACTGAACTTACCAATTTACCCTTGGATTTAGCATATAATATACCTCTTGTGTGTCACCTCCAGATATGGCTTATTCTAGTTAAAAGGATTTGAATGGTATTCGATTTGAGAATTGAGTAGATTTTGCTTCGTTCAGTCCCGTAAAATGAAGTTTGCTCACTCATTTACGTGCTTCCATCCACACAGTAAAAAAGTTGCATCACTAAAGTAATTAATTCTGATTGAGATGAACACCTTCGTTTCAGTGCTCACCCATCATGTTGTTGGTTTTCAGATGAAAGACCGAAAAACGAATTCATTTTTGTCAAAAAAACGAGGTCAGTCCAAACTGGAACATTGTTGCATTGGAGGCTTCACCTGTTGCCTGATAGCCCAAACCTGCCTCAGGCACTCCAACCACCGTGGAGAACAAGAATGAGCGCCGTACACCCTCTGTGGGTTTAAGTCTCCCTACCCCTCTGGCTTCTTTTGCACGTACTCTTAGCTCTCTCTCCCTGTCAAAATATAATTAATTATCTCTCATTCCAATCAATAATTGAAGACAATTGTTGTTTCACCAAACTCATATGAGCACCAATAGGAGTGTGGTCTGATAAAACACGCATAGAGCGTAAGGAAATTTATTTCAAGTTCTTATTGGTTTGCCGACAGTCCGCATAGAAACAGCAGATAGGAGTGCCCTCATGTTTGCAACCTTGATGGTGGCTATTGAGCATGATGAACAACTCTTAGTCCCTGAGCCACTCGCCAACTCCTTGACAGGTATTGGAATAACAAATTGGGGCCCAAGAAAAAATTCGGTTATCTGTTTTTTTGAATCAGTCAAAGGCAGTTCCACAGCTATCAAACACATGACGCCAAGTTGTTCGTGACCATAGACTTCCACTTTTATTATTGTGTTGGATGTTTTGGAAAGACTGATCCAAACCGCATGCACTCGAGGTAGTTGCTGCGAGATTTTTCTTGAGCAATATTTTGTGCTGTCAAATCTGACTACTTTGGACAAATTGCAGTAGTTGAACCCGATTACTTTTGATCACGATGTATGGCCTGACTACGATATGACTTGAGAATCCCCGATCATACAAAACCAATATGGATGGAATCATTCACGTGGATTAGACATTATTGGTTGCTTCCCTAAAAATGAAACCTCGCTTTGATCTGTCTTGTTTCGCGTGCGCTGTATAATCGGGTCGAGTGTGAACATATAAACTTTCACCTTTATAAATGGAATTAGCAAAACGTACAAATATTCCACTCTCATATTCTCTAGCCAACATGCCTAACCAGTTGGTTTCTGTCTTGTACTATCATCAGTATTCATGTTTTATAAATTTAGCATATGTTTTCTGGACAGAGTGATCTTCAGACGTGGTTCTCATCAATACAATGTAGATTTGTTAGTTACACGTGATAAATAGTAAGGCAATCGAGCGTGTTGCACTGTTAGTGTTTAGCACCGGTTTTTTGCACGTGATGAGAATATCATGTTTAGCATAATTGTTGATCTTTAGGCCACCAATCCGTTGCGAGTGTAGGAATCCGCTCAATGGTATACAAGAACGAATATGCCACATGACTTAATTGTCAATGACAGTCAAACAAACTAGAGCTTTTGTACCACACAAGACACACCGAGTGACCGCAGATGAATCTATATCGCTTGTCTAATGTGAACAGCATGACGCATAAGTTAACTACCATCGTCTTGTCTGGTCTGTTGGACGCTGCAATCATTAAAAGGACATTCGGTTCCCGTTTCCTTTCGATATTTCAAGCCAGAAATCGTATATACAGTATTGGCCGATTGTGATATACTCAAATATTTTCTTTATGATTATATTCATTATATTTATCACCTATATTAATACTTAGGACTTTGACAATAATTTATATCTTATCTACTTCGATCTACTTAGTTTCTAGTCTATATGAGTGTCAATTAAACATGCCAAGATTAAATAATCTCAACATGATAATCGAAAACTTTCTCAAGATTGAAAACGCAATATTTTCTAATAGAAATGAGTTAAGAATGGTCCCAAATTACTTCCATAAACCCTTACCATCTCGGTTGTTTTTTATGAGGCATTTGTTATCTGACATAGAATCCACTATAGTAACTCTATTGAATAACTAAATTAAATTCTTTCACAACCCGAGGAAATTGCATTAAATAAGGTATCATAATAATAATCTATGTTTGATCTCTAACTCACTGAATTGGAGAAATACCACTTTAATCAAAGTCAACCGTGAAATCAAGGTCATTTTTATGCACAGCTTTGAATGTTCGTATTGTTGTCACCATAATGAAGCAAGTACCGGTCAAAACCAAATCTCAGTGAAGATTATTCATCTGGGCAGGGATAAACCATGCTCAGCCCCTTCGGTGGACATCAGTCAAAGGCACCATGAATAGTGGGAAATTTGTATCAGTAATGAAAAAAAGTTTTTCCAGAATTTCATGAAAAAAATCGTCGGGAAAAGTTATCGCTTTTCAGGATAACGCTCCGTGTTATGTTTCACTAGAGGTTAGTAAATTTATTTGGTTAAGGAGTCTGGTTCACTTATTATTTGCTTTAAGACTTCAGAAAAGATGCGTGACTCTAATGTCCGGTTCATGCAACTTCCCCCTAATAACCCGGATCTCAATGTGATTGAAAATCTATTTTCCGTTTTGAAGAGGGTGGTCAATGTGCTACCTATACATTGGACTTTGGAGTAAAAGGCGCGCTACGTAATGTAGCACAGAATGGAAAATGACTTCATAACAAAGTTAGTGGATTCCATGCTTAAGAGACTCGAAAAAGTCCTAAAGAACAAAGACAAACCAATCGACTATTAGTGTACATAAACTTTACATCTTAATTATTATCAATGTAAATTTGTTGTAAATAAAAACTGTTCCATTTAGTTACCTCTTAATTTATCATGGTCTAGGTGAACCACTAGTGACAAAATGGGAGTATCCGCTACATTGTGAATCATTCCATCTGCTGAGTATAAATGAATCAGGAAAATCAATGCTATAATGACTCACCAAGGCTTGTTTATTATTATTTGGAAAAACATTTCCTCTAGTAATAAACGAACCCACAAGTGTTTCACAGTGACCCGTTGCTTCAGTTTCGATTAGACCTGTACCTGTAGATTAGAAATTAATGTCCATTCCATATTCAAATTCTCAAAGAACACAAGTCTTGTTCTCAATTTCTCTATTGCAGACGCAACCAATCGTCTAACATTTCAGATCATCAGCATAGATTTCCGCGTAGCTTAAACGCAGCCCTGGTACACAAGTGTACACAGTCTCCCTCTGATCACTTGCACTGGCGTGTGCATCACCTGAGAGAGCAGTTGAAAAAATGGTGCTGAAGAACTGGGTGGGAGACATCCGCCTTAGTGTACCGTTCACCCCTACTCCCAGTTACTTGACAGAACAAAAGCCGGAATGTTCTTACCACATACGGTTAAAGTGACACGGTACGGAGCTGTATCATCGCATCAAATTTTAGAGAAATTGCGGGTAAACTCGGCGGGGTTGAAAGAATTCCATGCAATTTAGTGTGTATTGAAAAATAAACAAAATAGCAACTGGGTTACACAGACCTCGTATTTCGAAACTAGTGTTTTCTTTGATGTCTGTGAGCAAATCATTCCACAAATAATCTGTTTCAAGTCAGAATTGTTATTGTAGCTCCGGTTGACCTAGCTAAATCTGTGTCTTTTAAGAATCCGATTGTGGGGCCATTGTAGCAAAGCAAGGTGGGAACGCAAAAATAAGTGCTCCTTTCAGCTCATGGGTATCGCAATGAACTGTTTTGCGTTATACTCACCCTCAGGGACTACCTGTAACAAACTCATGTCTTTAGGATTGAACATTCAGCTCGTTTGCATTGAGATGCCAGAGCAAGCGAACTGTATTTTTTCAATATAAAATCCACTACTTCAACACCAAAATTGTATTTTCCATAACAAGAAGTGATATTAGCTTTTCCCTCAGTAGTCATCCCTTAGAAGATACTTTTATGAACGATGAAAGACGACATAACTGCTCTACTGTTTCTCAGATAAACTATCAGCGGCCATCATCCATTTGTAGTGAAAGCTACTAACATGTACATCATTGTATCACTTAAATCCAATTTGTTGCCAACTAATAAAAATAGCTGAATAATTTTCATAGAACCACCATCAAGTCTGTACATGGAATGTGTTAGGACGGAGCCTAGGCAACCCGTCCGATCACGCACGCCTCCGAGTCAGGCCTCAAGCACGCTCGCAATGCTCCAGACTGGCTGAACCTGATTGGATGATCACAGAACGTGTCAACCAATGTTTGTCCAATCGATCAATCGATATGTCAAGGACACTATCTGATTGGTGCGTCACTGTGCCGTCCTCGTATGCACGATTAGTTCTATATTTTTTTGACATATCGATAACTTATCGAGGAATACACGNCTCTCCGCGTTGTCGTTGGGCAAGAGTCGCTCGTGTCATTCGTACGCTTAGACCAAACACAACAACTGGCGACAGGAAAATTTACGGATCCACGATGTCGATCACGCCGGAGCAGTTACAAGCA
>UZAN01045187.1:14914-26513 GCA_900618425.1 Echinostoma caproni
CGTCATTTTTACCGTGTTCGGGATCGTTCGTTTACACCACGTCCTGACCGCAGCAGTTGACATATATCACTCCTTGGTCGCCAAAACGGCCGTGAAGTAACTTTCTCTCCTTCCATCTCATCTCATGTGCACGACGGTCCAAAAACAGAACGATATCCGGTTTCATGAAGCTTACACATAGCAAATCGCTATTGACTCTCGAAATTTTATTTTCCTTTTTCTATGCGAAATGTAATGTCTCAGCTGGTTGACGCATCACTCAAAACAAGCTTATTCTCTAAACTGTTCGGGTTCAGTGTGCTTCTGTTTAAGAAATTCTTATTACGCGTAGCGTGTGTATTTTTGCGGGTCGAATTGATTGCAAGTTGAATGTTTGTGGTTTCCTATGCAAATCGGAAAAGCCGGAATCCGACCATAATTGCTGTTTGTCATTTCAATTTGTACAATTTACGCTTGGTAAGATTTCATTACTTCTTCAAATGTGCTTTGTTGCTTGTTGCTGGTTATACCGAGTGAGCATTTAAAACCATGATTGCTTTTGTTTAATGGAATATACAGGTTGGAAAGGGATGGCGTGACCCGGAGCACAACATGAACCCGTGAACACAGAAGCGCATTATTGCGGACCATTTTAACTGGCATACTTTATCCACGTGTCCAAATAGAACATTGCTCCGATATCCCCTCAACCACTGCATATTGATGATGGTAATATCAACCGATTTCAATCACTCGCACTGATGGTAGATGGGGACGATCGAATTCGATGCGTGCCTCCCAGTCTTACCATTTGCTTGCTTTTTGTTCCTCAACAATCGATCAGTGACCGTCGCCCGGCTTCAACAAAAAAACTGATTCCACGTAGTTTTGCATATCAAATACGCACAAACGAATTAAAAATAGGCTGTTGCGCACCCTCCGCTAGTCGAAATCAGTCAGGATAATTTTGACGCACGTACGAAACCCCGACACCAATCGCCTGATCCACTTCATTACCAATCATCCTAAAGTGCACATCAGCGTTTCATGCTTTCTCATTTATCATAATGTAAAAATGGATATACATTAGTTATGGTTGACTTTGATTGCTTGTGACACACCAATTCAAAGTTGGGCTGTTTCTGAAATGGGAAGAGCGTGAACACACTACTACTACTACTGCTGCTATTACTACTACTACTACTACTACTACTACTATATGTAGCAATTGAAGTCTTTGAATTCTACTTTCTCAGTTGCATCCGGGTAAACTCCCTGAGAGTCCCCTGAAAAGACTTCCTCTAATCCAGTTCAATAAATGTGTCATACTCCCTGAATACTCAACTGCTACACACACATTTGATTCCGGGTTGGATATCTTGGGCCTGGAGATAAATCGGTGACTAACATATTGTAACCCCCCGGCCAATATTATTCCATTTCAGCACCAGTATCAATGTCACGTTGCGTCTTATTAAGCCGATTTTCACCGCAACAATAATTAGGACGGTACACCTGGGATTTAGCATGCCTAAACCACTTCAAAAACCAAAACCATCAACAATGCCTGGGACACGTTGATAATCGAATGGGCTAATGCAAACACGATACTAAAAATAGGAACAAAGATATGGAAGTGAGTTAGTACAAGTCATTACAAACTATGGCAAGTTGTAGGAAGGTGGATCAATGACATCACTGAATCCAGCCAGCATTGGTGACTTCGATGCAATCGATTTCACTACCGGTCAAAAAGTACCTCACTACGGAAATCCACAGTTGGCGGATTTATTGATTTCGACTGACTGTCCGCCGGACTTCACCTTCACGCACAATCATCATCGATTCAACCATACCATCGGGGAAGCACTGAACTCCAGTTTCGCTCTTATTAGAGCTCATCAGTAGTGCATATCCACCGTCCCATCCGGGATTTGAACTCCGGACCTATCGCATGGGAGATGTGTGCGTTACCACAGTGCCATGACTGAACCAAATTGTCCATTTATGTCTGTTCAGGTGTTGTCTTCAGTGATAGTCAATTTGTTCATTTGACCGAGAGCAACCTAGGGAGACACAGATGATAACCTGTTAACTTCAATCGAAAGCCTCCCAACTTCCTTGCAGGTTACGAGCTGACTTCCCACAAACCTAGCAGGCTCGATTGAAAATTCGCATTTAACTTTGGCAAACCAAACGCGCGGAACAGTTTACTGGTATGGAACAACATTGAGTAGATGAACCAAAACAATTTCGTGATGATACGGAGTGTTTTCCCAAAGAACGTTCCAGTCAAACTTAATGTACTACGTGGGGAGAACGATTTCAAATAGGTATGTACATTGCAGCGGTATCTTACGCCAGCGATGATCCAGTCAAAACCACTTCCCGACGTTATGTTGCTTTGGTTTATAATTCATGACAAAATCGCGCTTATTATTGCACAGCCCCAGTGTAGCACACATGCAACCCAGACTCGAACTGTATAGAAAACACTGATACTAGTCTTAATAGCAATGTGCATCGAGATTCAGTAATTTAGATTACGAGAAAAACAAAACACGCACTAGGTGTATCTTGAAAACTTCAGATACGATTCGCCAAAGTTTTCGGACAGAAAGACCGATGCACCGGGTCTGAACCGAAGTTCATCAGAATCGAATATTACTGTCATGAAGATTTTTTGATACATATTGTTGAAAACAAAGGATAATTTGCTGGTTTCTCACTCTGTTACTATTTTGGTTCTCGAAAACGTTGATCAATGTGCATATATATATATATATATATATATATAAGCTTTCAACTAAATCCGGATGCGCGCATATCAGTGTCCTAAAATGGACTACATTGCCACATTTTCTGATAAAATATCGCATTTTCTTGGCCAAAATTAAAATGCGCATCTCTCTCTCTGTCTGTTTCTCTTGACCCCTTTGTTGTTCTCCCAATTCTGTACAGCATTTTCGACAAAAAGATTCCGGTCAGCAACAAATGTAGACACGGGAACGGATGATCGATCGGCCAACCGTGTTCTTGTGATAACCAATGCATTTTTTGAGAAGAGAAAATAAACTATAAAACATGATCAACAACAAAAATCATTCAAAAACGAAGTGCTTTTTTCCTGATCCAATATTGGTCAGGTGGAGGGGGGAGGGACGGGACTGAGAAAACGAATCACATGCATGAAAAAAACAAACGACACTAAATGATACCTAGATTTGTAGAGCAAAATTATAGCATAGTAGATTTGGACGTGCAAAAACATGCAAATCGAGAATCGTTTGAGTGATGTGTGGATGACTATGAACCGGTCCAGGGTTGGCCGAAATAGTGAGCATCAATATCACTGATGGAGCGCATCTTCTGTAAACACCTCGGCTAACGAGACAGCCAGTTGACTGATTTCGGAAGAATCCTCCAGATTGGTCAAAACAGCCACACAGACCGGTGGAACACGGGAAATGGCCGTAGTGAATTCCTCGTTGTCCTGATGTTCCGGTCGATCGAAAGCCGGTTCAGATGTGGGACAACATGGCAGACTGAGAAGAAGAGCAGTGGTACAGCCCACTGCACCACCCGTATGCAGAACGTAGAGACGATCTGGGCAGATGTTGTTTCCCGCAACGGGACCACCAGACCGCCTTCGGGAATGAACGTAGATAATGACAAAATAGAAGTGTATTGATGAATGCAGGTATATATATACCGTTCTCTCAGCACGCGCAAAGCATTAACACTGAGCGTGGGAGACAGTAATGGAACAATTGTTGCTAAGACCCATCGAAACTGATTACACTGCTAAACATTCCGATGAGCCCCTATGGGCTGGGAGGAATTTCAGTAGTTCAGGTCAAAAGTATATGTTTAGAATTGTGAGATAGTCTATTAAATGGAACGTAAACGCTTTCAGAGTGACATCTGGCATCCAGAACCTGTCAGTAGAGCCCATCAAATAATGTCACATGAATTGCGGGTGAAATTTCTGAGCACTTACTGACTAAGAACGGTCATCCGAATTTGAGGTAGCAAGAGTCAGTTCGATCAACAAGTAATTCTGAGTCAAACGCTAAATATCAATCCAGCCTTGTAGGTTCGTTGGCGAATCAGTCCGTTCCTGCATGGAAGTCCTGACTTGGTTGGAGGCTTTCGATTGGAGTTGACAGTATGTCACCTGTCTCTGTCCGTTACTGTCGGGCCAAATGAACTGACTATCATTGAAGACGAGACCTGAACAAGCATGAATTGGCAATTTGGTTCAGCCACGATATGAACTGGTTGGCACAGTGGTAACACACGCATTCCATGCGATAGGTCCGGAGTTCAAATCCCAGACGGGACGGTGGATATGCACTACTGAAGAGCAAAACCGAAATAGTCTAATGCTTCCGAGTACATGGTTGAATCGATGAACTGAGGATTGGGCGCGAAGGTAAAGTCCGAAGGATAGTCAGCTCAAATCAATAAAAAACCAATTATCCCACACCACTACTCACAAGCAATTGTGAGTCAAATGCTAAAGAATACTAAAGACAGATACCTGACGTACACATCAGTTGTGAACTGTGTGTGCGTGTAAAACAAAGCAAATGACCGCTTCATTTCATCCGCCCCAGATTTGGAGTGCGGACTTCGGTGTCATTTCTCTATTGGGATCTTACCAGGAGATTCTAGCTAAAAACAAACAAACCAATGCTACAATCTAATGACAAGAAGGACCTTGTAGCCTCTAATGGCATTCCGTATATAGATAAGGCACTCTAGAAGCAATCAGAAAGATTCTCGACAATTTAAACACACACATTCTTTCGGGTTGACAACATTCTGAAATGCCATCTCATGAAAGCCAAAGATCCGGTCGAATGGCAAGGTCAAAACAATTGCATTTACAAAGTCAGTTGTACAGAATTCCCCGCAGAGTACATTGGGTAGACCAGTAGACAACCTAAGACAAGAAGAACCGAACGTAAAAGAAAAGAAAAACACCGGTCTGCGGACGAAGCAACTCTGACAAAACTGGAACGAGACTCAGCGATCGCTTTTCACGCCATAGCTGATAGTCACACCATAGACAACGACAACACGAAAGTACTTCAACTCGGATTTCGAATATGCACTGAACGCTCGTATGCCAATGTTTTGACCATTAACACCCACTCTGCACGTGACGACAGAAACGATGGAGTCGATATCCCGAGCATTTGGACTACCCTAACATCCCGAACGTCTAATCCCGACAAAGGTCACGGTGCCACTTGACCCCATCTAATAATGGGAGTTAGTATGTCAGACAACGAATCATTCAGTCCACCACATAGACGCACGATGAAATATCTGTTGACTTGTGATCTTTTCCTCTGAGTTACTTGATTGTAAAACCTGTCTTGAGAAAGGTTACCCACGGTAACCGAAACGTCGACGAATATAATTCTCTACCGACATCGTTGTGTTGTTAACATTATCACATTCACAATATTTTTTGTTTCACTGTACACTTTTGATCGTTCAGCTGCTATCTCTCTCATTATAAACCTAAGGAACCATCAGGATGCAAATAGTTTATGTTTCGCAATGTTTTCTGTCTTAATGGGGGCACATATCAACACAATGAAAAACAAGATCGTAGAGATGCTGTCGTTACACAGGATATATACAAGGACGATCCAGAGAAATCCTCACATAATGACCGATAAAAACAAACAAGTGCTGGTGGAAACCACAAAAAAAGGCTATTTGTCCACGAGAAACGATGAGCATGCGTACGTTGTTCTTCGTGTAACGATTGTCTCACTCTGTTTGGCCAGGAGAATTAAGCAGTTCAAATAACCAGGCAACACGATCTCCACGATGTGCAGATGACTCTTTCCCTGGAAGACAGTTGTTTGGCAGATTGAAGTTTATAAAGCTGAGATTGTGAAAAGTAGCCTCGGTGGAATTTGACTCCCCCCTCCACGCATGGATGCAGCCTACGTTTTTTTGTACATCGCACGCTCTACCAGCTGAGTGAGCTACGAGGCCACATCGACAGAGCAATGGCCTTTTCACATTCGAATGATCCACCCAAATTATAGGGGATGGAGTGGATAATCAGGGGAAGCCAGGAGGTGCTCATGCAGCTAGCCTCGTGAGACTGATCTTAGTCTGGCCTCTACCCACTGGCCTTTCATGCATGATTGGATCTGCGGCTGTGAGAAGCCATCCTGTATAGCTCGCAGGGTCATGGAGGCACGCAAACCATTACACCATACCAAGGTACAGTGTCGTCGTGATGGAACCCAAGCTAGCCGGACGGACAACGGAGAACGCCTATGCCAATTTTGCGCTGACCACGAACTGCTCCTCTCAACCAGAAACTGCTCGCACAGAGACAGCGCCTGACATGGATATCACCAATCTCCTCACAGCGATGAACTTAAATCGACCAGGTGGCCATCAGCCACCGCTGGCGAGGATCCACCGATGACTACCGTTACTACTGAAAAACACTCGTGGACACGTACCAGGCTTTGCTACGAGCCAAATTCTCCCTACGCCTAGTAAACAACTGCAGAAAAGCCGCCGAAAACGGATGCCCACAGTACAAAACCCGCAATGATTCCAAATCAATATCCGATCGCCTATCAGTTCACCCCTCAGCTGAAGGACTCGGTGAATACTGGACACTGGGTCATATAGGTCGGGTTAGGCTCTCTGGATGGAGACCCCGAGATCATGGCAACCGGTGGTTAGAGATGCTGAATGAGTGAGTGAGCTGAGTGTCACAAACAGTGACACTCGTGTATCTTCTACTCATTAATTTTGTAACCCTCCAAACGCTATTGAATTCTTCACCTTCCATTTGATTCTGTTCTCAACGTTCCAATTTTCATTCTGCTATTTTATCCAAATAGGCAGTCAAAACGGACAGAACAAAACCAGTACACGAGAGTGCATTGTTACCGGTTGTAGAAAACTGAAACTGAAGTAGTATATCTTCTCAGACGACCAATTACGCCAGTTGACGAAATACCATGGCGAGATGTGTTCAAATCATGAAGATGAAGGAAACTAAGTTGAGTGAATGCAACGCTAGAAACGAATATGCACTCGGTGTTGTTAGGGCATCTATTTTACCACCACTGGTGACTGAAGACACCGGCAATATTGATCAGCATTTAGACTTGGACCAGAAAATAGAAAACACTCATCTAAAGTCATTCTTCGAAGACTGTGTACTATACACGCGGTACGTAGATGACATTTATTGTATAATCAATGCAACATCGAACACAACGGAACTATTAAACAGGTCCAACAGTGTGCATCCCCCCAAAAAATGGAGCATGGCAACAAACTGTCGTTTCTAGACGTCTGCATCATCCGTCGATCAGATATTTTGGTGCAGCGTTCCGTGCACAGAAAGGCAACTTGGAAAGACCAAAACACTTATTTCCGAAGCTTTGTGCCACTGAAGGTGAAAAGAAACCTGCTTCGTTGCCCAGCGGATAAAGCAAGAAAGATCTGCAGGGAGAACAAGCTAGAAGAAGGGCTCCGTACTAAAATATGTATCTTTGCACGTAACGGGTATCCGGAGCGTTTAGCCAATCGGATGATTTAGTGCACGGAAAACTTTGTACAAAACACTGAGATTATACAAAGAAGATTATCCGACGTAATCGATAAGATTGTGTATGCATCCAAGCTTCGTGTGTTGTTCACGTCCAAGCGAATTTATTGTGTGTTTGCGACTGAAAAACAAAGTTCCAGACTGTGTGGTCTCATTCTGTGTAAACTCACTTACTTTTTTCCTGTGGAGCAACATACACAGGCCGTACGGTCAGGCAGTTGTCCGAACGGATTCGTGAACACCACTCTGGGTGGCTGAACACCGGAACGATTAAGTCACTCACCAATGCACCCAGATTAAACAAATCACACTGTGAACGTGACCGAGGCTTTCCGAACCCTGAACAAAGTTCGTGGGCGAATACCGAGGCCGGTTCGCTGTCGGATGCTGGCTACAGCAGAAGCGGTGAATATTCGTCTGCATAACCCCCCTCTGTGCCCGAGAAGGAAATTACTAGCAGTAAGTAACCTCAGTGATCTACCACTCATTGCAATCCGTTCAAAAGGGCCATTTTTGCAGTGACTGTGACACATACTTTCAACACTAAGACAACTGGGAGTTGGAATCGTTTGAACACAGAGTGCTGAGCAGTTGGCAAACTACCGAGTATTTATGAAACGTAATGAAAGGATAAAGGCGAAGTTCCTGGCTATAAAGAAGAACTCATTACCGGATCTAGATAACATACGTCTACAAGCCCCTATCACCCTGGCAAGTCACATAGCCGATCCTTTAAGTGGACTATACCAAAAATTGTTTGGAGATACTGCACTTCCTCAGTTGTGAAGAAAAACGGTGTTATTTCACCAATTTACAAAGACAGATGCCATAGTGATCCAGCCAACTACGGACCCGCCACTCTCCTTCCAGTGTTATCCAAATTCATGGAACCCATTGTTGCAGATTCTGCAATGGATGACTTGCTATCCCCAGCCTAGCGCGGGTTTCGAAAAAATCGTTCATTTACAACTAACTTGATTTGGGCTCCTCACACTATTGCAGGGTATCATCCATGGCGGTAAAATACGTTGGACTGCTTAAACCTGTTTTTGGATCGTTTGAGTCGGCTTTGTCTCCCCGTCTGTTAGCCACGTATATCCATCCATACACGGAGTACTTAACTCAGACCTGGAACCCATGACTGCAGCGACATCGGAAACCACTCGAACATTCGCAGACAATGGCTATCATGATGATTAAAAATCTATATTCCAAGACCTATAGCGAAAGATTACAGCTATTTGGGCTATACTTTCCTCAATGTCATCAAAGCAGAGGCGATATGACCTTACTGTATCGGACTTTTCAACAGCCCAATCCACCCATGTATATCTCTTTTGGTTCTATTAACAAATGTTCATCTCAGAAGGTATCCACTGAAGGAGATTATCCGACGTAATCGATAAGATTATGTATGCATTCAAGCTTCGTGTTAGCAAAAGTCATAGAATCCATTGTTGTGGATTTCGTAATGGAACATCTGGAGAATAATGACTTACTATCCCCAGCCGAGCATGGGTCTCGGAAAAATCGGTCATGCGCAACCAACTTGATTTTGACTCGGGACGATTGGACCCATGCTGTAGACCAAGGCAAAACGGTAGATGTTATTTACCTGGACTTCTCTAAAGCATTTGATAGAGTACATCATCAAATACTGATACGGAAGCTGTATACCTATGGAATCCGTGAACTGGTATTTGGTTGGATCGAGGAGTTTCTTCGAATACGTACCATGACAATTCGTGTTTCCGAGTCATTGTCTGATCCAATAGATGTCAACCGTGGGGTTCCATAGGGATCTGTGCTAGGCCCACGTCTTATCCTTGCCTTTATAAATTATCCTCCAGACATCCTCGGACCACGAACTCAAACTCTGTTGTTTGCACACGATGTCCAAATATGGAGGACAATAACAAAACCAGAAGATTCATTTGAGCTCCCGAACGCCCTTGACGAAGTCCATAGATGTTTTGTCTCCAATGATATGGAATGTAACGCTACCAAATGTAAAGTTTTATCACTACCTCACAAGGGTCGTTTTTCTACACTCTCGGACGCGAAACTCTACCACATGCTCCATCCGAGAAGGATCTGGGAGTAGTCATTCGCACAGACTTGAGTTGCTCTTCAAACTGTTGCAAGGCATCGTCCATGGTGGTAAAATAGGTTGGACTGCTTAAACGTGTTTTTGGATCGGTTGAGCCGGCTTTGTTTCCACGTTTGTTAGCCACATATAACCGTCCATACACCGAGTACTCAATTCAGGCCTGAAACCCATGGCTAGAGCGAGATCAGAAGGCGCTCGAACATCCGCAGAGAATGGCTACTAAGATGGTCAAAGGTCTACATCCCAAGACCTATGGCGAAAGATTACAGCTACTGGGGTTATGGTCGTCTCAACATAGTCATATCAGAGGTGATATGATCTTACTGTATCGAAATTTTCATCAGCCCAACCATACAAGTAGATCTCTTTTGGTTCTATCAACCAATGTTCATATCAGAGCGCATCCACTGAAGTTGGCACTCCAAAAGGGCCGTCGCTATTCCAGACGCCATTCGTTTGCAGTTAGAGTGTGCAGCACATGGAACTCTCTACCACTTCACGTGGTCTGTGCGCCAAAATTAGTGTCTTTCAAGCGTCAGTTTGATGATGCTCCGGCAAGCGTTACGTTTCAACCACCCAACTACATAATATATTCTTCTGTGCTCGCCAAAAACATCACATTACTAACTGTGATCTTGGGGATAGTATTCCAAACCCAAAGTGTAAACATCCTACGGGATTTGTTTGATAAGCGAAGTCTTTCTAAGTTTTTCCCGTAATAAAAATTGGAATTTGAAACATCGCGAAATGCGACAAAGAGAGAGAGAGAGACGGTGTAGTGAACGCACCTGGCCAGGAACCAACCAAGACCGGGTTGCCAAACTGCGTCCGGATTGACCGGATACGCATGCCACAATTTCGTCAGAGTGTCCCGACTGACCACACCGTGTGATTGCAAGCGTCCCATATAGATCTGTGCCAAATGATTGGCCATACGGACGAGATCTGGTGCGGTGGACAAAATCCCTCCACCGGCCCATTTGTACGAATTATCCACCGTTTGTGTGTTTTCCAAAACACCGGTTTCCGTGCGACGATATTGTCTGACCGAAGGAGTGAGAAAATGATGAATGGAACATGAACAGAATTCAGCATGTGGGGGACCTCGTCTACATGGACCACCAAACAGAGATCCACTGTGAATGATGGTCACAGCAACCCGGAGAAAACAAACCCAGACATGGACACAATATTAGTTCCTTTACCTCGTAATGAGAACACAAATTGGCAAACAAGCTCGTTTTCAGTGTGTCTTAATCATGCCATTACAACAGTAAATATGGCTATAGTATCACAGAAGGATTTACGAGGAAAAAGGAGGGGGAACTTAATTAAAGTATTCAATAGTTTGTTTCATAATCGGTCCCCAATTATCATTTGCTCCGATGTTTCATGACAGGTCACCTGTCAGCAATCCGGCCATGGGAGCATGAGTGCTTGCACAAATTGTTTTTGAGCACACAGAGGAAGACGGATGGAAACTGCCTCCACTGTGGATAGAATGCGAAACCGCACGTGTCCAAAGACCGTTCCGCNNGCAGAATGATGCTCACGGATTCGCTCGGACAGACGCCTGGTCGTGCGGCCAACATACTTTGCTCCACAGGAACAAGTGAAAGAGTAAATACAGAAAGAGGCAGCAGAATAGGGCACTCTGTCCTTCAACTTTAGATACACCAGCGGGCTAAATGTGAATCGAGTTTGAAGCTTAGCCACGTAGAACGTTTTGTTAATGGCATTTGATAACCTTCTATGCACAATCTCTGCCAAGGTGTCACCTTAAAATAGTAAAGAAATGTACACAGACTTCTTCTCAGTAATTACCCTCTTGGGAAACGCCTCTTTCCGTTGCATCACAGAATCCACCAAGCGCTCCGGGTATCCATTCTGGATGAAGATAT
>UZAN01045189.1:7104-18684 GCA_900618425.1 Echinostoma caproni
AGGGTGATCAGTAATCATAAGGCGTTTCAATACTGTTAAGGTCGATAAGGAGACCGACCAGTGGCGTGACTCCGAATGGATTGAGCTGCTACATGATTTGAGCTCTCACCACATGTTGCACTGTTGCAGCGAAGGTATACCGTAGCCTGTTTTGCACGGACTTAGAACTATATTCATTTTCAGTTACCCGTCCATTTTTCAGCAACAGGTACGCATCCCTTTGTGAAACACCACTACCCTGGAAATTGATTCTCCGCCAGATACTTGGTGAGAATCATTTCTTTATGCCCGTTTTGCTGGTGGCAAAGGCATGCGTACTGTAATGATTGTAGAATTAGTAATAGTAGTAATACACAGGGAACTCGGAACACAAACCACGCATTAGGAAGCACAGGNCAAGGACCGGATTACGGAAGCACCGGACCGCAATGGCACGAGCTCGCAATATCCCACGGGAACGAGACGCTAGGAAAAGGCCACAAGAATGGAAGAAATGAAAGCGAGTAAATAACATGTAAAAAGAAGATCAATGGTTATCTAGGCTTTCACCAATCGTATTGCTATACTGATTGCACAATTCTGCTTCTGTCTGCACTGTCTCGAATCGGTTGGCACAATCTGCCTAGATCATCATATATCCTCAGAGGAAAGGAAGCGTTTTAAGAAAATACGAATCATGTCCTCCCTATATATATATATATATATACTTTGTATGTACTACAGTTTATAGAATTAAGAAATCGTGCAAACTTGTTGAAAATGCCTCATTTTCTTCATCCCGCGAATAAACTATCTCATTTTCCATTCGAATCTGACCCACCCTATCCTACCATCTGAAAAACCCAAACAAATCAGGTGATTATTGCCACACATATTGCACCGGGGATTAATGAATTTCAATCTGATGCTCAGTTGCATTTGCTCAAGTCTTACAATGATCGTCTGATTGAGATCACGCGCATGTACGCGGATGTGATTGGCACGATTGTCGCCGGACACGATCATACGGACACGTTTCGAGTTCTGTTAGACAACAAATGTAAGCTGTGATGACGATGAATGATGATGAATTTCCTCAAAGCGATTGATGCTTTATGTTGAACAGATTTTAATTATACCAGTTGTCAAAAGGGTCAGAATACGACCAACTTAGATGGGGAATATAGATGTTAAAACCATAGTATGACTAGTTCGAATGCTTCCACTAACTTTTTTCCTCCGGAGAGACTGATGAACGCAGCCTGTCTTGATTACCGCTTCGCTGTTACCCCCTGTCCCCAAAGTTCGTTTCCTCCGTCTTGAACTCGGTACCAAATCCGTGTGCTTATTCGTACATGGCATTGCCTTATTCATATCTCTTACAAATAAAGACCACACTGTGAGCCACAGTGAATTGAATATGGCAAAAAGTATCCATTCTTCTCTTATGCATATTTTAGACCAGGTACTGGTTTCATGTGGTTAATCTAGACTGGCGGATAGGGAAATCTCCAAACCCCGTTTGTATAATGCTTTACGAGCAGTTTGACGGTATAACGGCTCCTTCGACCTGGTGGGACAGGTGCAACAATGGACCGCAGGCACAGACGAGAATTCATGCCACTTGAAATGTTTAGCGTTTGAATTAGGCCACCACTGGGAACGGCCGCGATGGAACAAACATCAGTACACGAACTTCAACAGGAATATTGTACGAATTCCCAACTGATAAATAACCTCCGCTGAATTAGAGGCAGAAAATCTACCTGACAAGATAGCAACAAGGTCCGGGAAAGGACTTGGCTGTGAGGGAAGATAGTGGAGGTCAAAACGATATGGAACGGTCCATCATACTGCACATACGTATATCCGGAAATTGCACACCACTACTGTGGAAATCGAGATCTGAGTATCCTCGAATCATCCTGTCGAAATCTATTTCTGTGGTTGGTGGGCACGGATCCGAACCAGCACAATTTTCTTTGGCAGTGAGATTTCTCATGACTTTATCTTTATCAAACCCGGTTCATCTGTTTCAAATAACTATTAGAATCTACGATTGATACTGCAATCGGTTGTCGGGAAAACGTTTTCGGATAACTGGTTGATCAACCATTTCGGGGATGCCCACCACTGTTATTGAACACACATAAAGTGAATAAAGTATGACTTGACGCGTGCCTTGGGGACCAAAACGCAATAATAAACACGCAGCTCTGAACTGTGGTTCATTTGAACCATTACCCGTTGTTTTATTTTGCATGAATAGTTAGGAAGGTTTATACAATGCCAGTCTCATCTGCAGTTCGGCGAGTGGAATTTGAGATGGACAAGTCTCGAAGACACATTGCGATGATTCTGTATCAGGTGTTGTTGTGGGTTAGGTACATCTAAACTTAGCCATCGGGACGCTGGGGCCCGAACTGCAAAAGAGTTTGGCATTGCATAAATCACATCGCCAGTTCAATAATAAGTACAACCAGACAGAAAATTACCGGATACCCTTACCTGACTAGCGGCAAGGACTGTGAAACCGGTCGTATGACTCTGAGAAGGTTTGTTCAGTCATTCATATAGTGCACATTATAAAAAGTTATGAAGGTGTATTAGTTGCTTCATCAGCGAAATAACGTTTCCAACTCGACCTCTATGTTTTTGACAGCTTAATTTTCCCCCCTGAACAGAAGATCTTTGGCCCCGCTGTCAACCAACGATTTTCCTACTTTTACATAAGAACAGTGGTGGGCAAACCTGTTTGGATTCGTTGTAGTCTCACTCAGTGAGTTTGAGAAGGCACTCTCATGCTCCACTTTCTGAACCCAATCTATTAAGCGTAATCTTCGAAAATCTGCATTTCATCCATTGGGAGGTTTTCAGGAGTATGCAGTGAAATCACTAGCCTCTTTCTAACTCCATGGTATGATTGCGTATAGAACCATGTTTGTTGAGCGCTTGCTGATGAATCAAAGTGTTAGAAATGTTTGCACGACTCCATCACAGAATCGTCCAGAACTGAGTTGGATGATTGATTTGATACAGAAATTGAAGAATTACGCACCAGTATCGGTCGGCACCAATTTCGTACAGAGCTTGATACAATCGAACCGAAACAGGATTCGTGCACAATGTGTCTGATATAAATTTGGATAAATTGTTAGCAGGAGTATTTTCCTTGGGGCAAAACTTCAGCTGTTTGGTCTCCACCGGCAAATTGAAGATAAACTTACAGCAAGCACCTCGTTCTCAGAGAATGACTGCTTATTTGTTCCAGCTGAGCAACACAAGTTTGATGATGATGATGATGATGATGATGATGATGATGATGATGATGATGATGATGATGATGATGACTCGGATGATGATGATGATGATGATAGTGATCAAGTAGAATTTATTAGAGGAATCGAAACTATCGGCGTAATGGTAACGGTAATGGTGACGGTTTGAATAACTATAATCCTCTGTATTCACAGATTCGCAGTTAGCATAATAATTTGCTTTTCCGCTGTGGATATTTCAACCTTATCCAGATGTGGATCAACGTTATTCGGACAATGAAGCGATCAAGAACTGGAATGAGTAATTGGTGATTGAACCAGTATTCACTGTTACCTCTCAGGTGTTATTTCATTTACAGCGCAAAGAATGAAACGAGCAAGAATGTTAATATTTTTGCCCTGAACCATTTATTGAGTAGAACTGAATTAATAACACTCACTAATGCAGTGGTGACTAGAATTGGATAACCAACTTGTGCCCGTGGGGAGAAACCCTCAATTTCGGTCTCGATAGGTTCAAATCAGTGACCTCTCTCCACTCAACGATGAAACTGCTCAATAAATGAGCTAAGTTGACAAAGTATTGAAAATGAGTTCTCGTAGCTCGGGTGAACTGAATTCCATTTTACCTGTTCGCTGAGCTTGAAAATTTGTTTGCAAACGTTTCATCAACAGCCGAGGTGACATAATCAGTGCANATCATGAGTCCTGGTGAAGTGACAGTGTTGTGCTTGTGCCTGAAGCCGCAATCAGAGCGGAAGGACAACCCCCTGTTCTCTCACTCTCACCCCCTTGCAGCAGCTTAACGGGGAACCGAGTCGAACACAGTGAGAAC
Organism: Echinostoma caproni; assembly: GCA_900618425.1. Taxonomy (NCBI): domain Eukaryota; kingdom Metazoa; phylum Platyhelminthes; class Trematoda; order Plagiorchiida; family Echinostomatidae; genus Echinostoma; species Echinostoma caproni. The sequence goes on from UZAN01045189.1 coordinate 11,197, forward strand.
AAGGGACAAAAATATTTGGTTGAGAAGGCCGTATATATGAACAAAGGGGCGCAAGCACAACACTGCCACTTTACAAGCACTGATGATGTCACCTCGGCTGATAATGAAACGTTTGTAAACAAATAGCCAATCTCGGAGAACAGGTGAAATGGAAACGAGATAAGTCACATCAATTTCCTGCCGAGACGTTTAAAAGCGTTTGAATCAGACATTACCTTGCTTTACCCCTCTCCACTTCCGCAGTTCATAATTGTGCTAGGAATACGTGTACATGCTCAGGCAGAAGAATCTGACTCGTCTCGAGGACAAAATTTGCATATCGTATTCCCGTTATCCTGTTATGGACAGCCTAAAACATGTCAGTGACCACACTCAAGTGAAACGTGAGATACATCGACACAGACCCTCGATTTACCAGTTCCAGTCACCGACAATCACGATTGGATAATGATCATCAGTGATATCACCGTCGTCTCTAAATCTCGCACACCGAAAGCTGTCAGCCGAGATATCCCGGGATCAGATCCGCCTTTAGGCAGAACGCGGTAAAACGTAACACAAGGATAAATTTTGGTAAAAATAATCCGGGCGCCAAAGTAAACTAAACAGTCAGGCTCAAATTTGTGTTCCAATTACTAAACGATTGCTCTATTAGCACTCTTCATGATGGACCAGTAAGAGGAAGTTGTATACCTACCGTTGTCCCATAACTTCCAACACTGACTGGATACGACCGGTCATATTTACGTGCCTTTATCTACCAACTGATCTAAGTTCACAGTACTTTATGCTCTCTTTGCTTGAAATCATTATTTTTCTACTCTGCACAGATCACCCGGTCAGTTCAATCTTTTTGACGCCATCCATGAATCCGAAATCGATTCCGGGCGTTGGAACAAACAATCCTCGTATTCGTCAGTACAAATACAGTCGTAAGACGGGACAAATCTTGAATTATCGTCAATTTTGGCTCAATCTGGGACAGCAACACCCGCAGTGGGAATTGGAATATTCGGCCCAAGAAGCTTACCAATTGTCCGACTGTTCTCCACGGTCGCTCGCAAAATTGCTGGATCAATTCACTGTGAAAGATGATGGCGGTAATGGAATGTGGGAAGTGTACTGGAATCACACGCTTGGAGGCAGACCGCATGAAACAACAGCCTGGTTGACGCAGGATGGCCGATGTCCGAATGCGGATAGTCTATGTCGTTGCAATCTGATTTGTTCGGATCGACATTTGGATTCCACGAAGCTGAATGATTGTAGAGAGTTTTGTCGCGCCTCCAACCGACCTCGCTTACCGACCATTGAAGAATTGCAACAGGCTACTGAGGTCCAGACGGCATCGGGTATGATTGCGGGTGTGACCGTGGCGGTGTTGTGCCTGGTGGCTGCTGGTGGAGCCGGTGGTTACTACTTCTTCTACCACCGGAAACGGTCAAACAATCATTAATGAAGAACAGCATCTATCGCTTTGCACAGGTGGTTGTACCCGCCATGATATATAAGCAAAACTTGGCAGACGGAAACTCCCAACATCCTCCTCCCCCTCTTTGTATGTTGAGTTCACCATTGTTTATTCATTAAATTTCTGTTGCTGAATATGTCTGGAAAAAATAGAACCTCGATGGAAATTGAATTTATTATAAGTTCGCTTAGATTGAAGGAGATTTGCATGTTGTCCAATGGTTTGTTCTCCACCAGTCATCTCAACCGGATGTCCTGTGTGTATCCAAACTCATAATTCACGGAACTAACTAATCTTACTGAAATAAATATGAGTAGCTGAATAAGAACGAGAGTGAATTGATCCAATTAGTATTGTGTGTAAGGAATGTACTGTTATCATTTGCAGACTATTTCTATGCGATATGCATTGACATGAGTTGACATGAGTGACTGACAATCTCGGTTCCAAGGTAACTTTATCATGCCACTCCATTTTAATATTTATCAATATTTAAATAAAATTTAGATTTTGATAACAGGGGGAAATTCACATCCCAGATTACAGGAAGGTGATTTCATCACCGGATTTCAATCTGACCACATTGTAGTTTGATCATACATCAATGGGCGAGTGAAACAGAGGAGTCTGCAATACTTTTTCCCGACACACATAAAGATCTTGACTGCCGAATAATCGAAACAATTACCCTGAATGTTCACCGTCTAGCCCTCTAAACGTGGGCAAGATACTTGGTTCACGTAAAAACATCGGATTTGTTTCACTGTGATTGGTGAAAGACCAAAGGGTCCCAGTGCTGAATTACGCTGTGTGGTAACCATGGCTTGGTTCGGACAGTTGCGGAACCATGTGACCTATATCCGTCTATTGAAATGAAAAAAATGAAAGCAGTGACCATACAATCTCGGGATGCGAAATTATACATCAGGAATAGGTACCGGGAATGTATACTTTCTATCCCCCCGCAGCAAAAAAAACATTTGTCATTTGACCGGTGACATGCACTGTTTATTGACCTTTCGTTCCACTGATGGTCAGCTGTCCTCATAAGCCATCAAACATGAAATGTTTTACGACTCGTTCGCCAGGTGTAATTGATGGGATTGAACTCATCCCAAGAATTTGGATTCTTTTCGATGCGAACACCTGGATGGTGATCCGACGAAACTGACAAGCTTCGCCGTCTACTGAGGTGACATCCCATAGACAAATGTTCTTGTGGATAGCTTCTCGGTGTAAAAAGCTTCAACTCTCGTGTACCTGAGAGACCGAATAGATATTCATCAACCTGGTTATTTTTGACGGATTATTGCAATAGTTTCACATATTGTAGTATTGTGATGATGGAGGGTAAGTACCACTTTTTCATCCTTATCTGTCGTGTTTCCACTACAAAAGTTTAAAGGAAAACCCTGTAAATTCACCTGAGTGTTTGGTATCTTTCGTTTGCCTGGACATTTTTCTTATAGATCACAAAGTGTCCCCGACCCCCGACTCCCCCCTTTTGCCAAACGGGTCAGAGATTTCAAAATCACTTTAATACAGTGAAACAATGAAGAAGTATAAAATTGATGTAAAAAAGCTTGTCAAGTCTCCAGTTGGTAGAACAGCAATAGGAAAACCAAAGACTTTTGGAACGTCAAAATGGTATATGCTTGAATGAATAAGGTTCCTGCGTGACACGGTGAACCGCATGTACAGTGAGCAATATTGTTCGAGGTTCGGGTAAGTAAACCTATTCGAACTCTCGACAACAGGGATGACTCGGCTCAAGACAAGGGTGAACGCAAGGATAGACTACAAACAGACTGAAACGGGATCACACTCGGTTAGATCAAAGCTGGTCTACAACGGAGTGATTCCGAGCTTGACAGTGAATTGTTCATCTGATCTGCATTTAATAAATTTCTTTATATAACACAGACAATTTATTTTTCTATATTAAGTAACAGACTATGAAAAAACGCATTTTATCTAGACAAACAGTTCAGATCCAAGTATCACGTGAACTTCATGATCGTTCACTCCGGTTCACCTATCTGACTTGCAGTGCGCAGTGTTGGACGCTTCTCACACATGGAGACGATACGAGACTTTGTGGGTAACGAGCGACGAACGACGGCGTGGAACGGTGGTACGGATGCGGGACACGGATGAGCGAGGAAACACCGGCAGACAGGTCCTCCTTGGGTCGGGTTTGAAGTTTAACCTGCAAGGGAAAGCAAACAAAACGCCATAAAGCGAAAAGTTCCAGTGAGATACAAGCACTCAAGATAAAATATTACTGGTGCGTTTGCCAAGCGTTAAAACAGTGTAATATGCAGGGAACGACCCCAGATCTGAACCCAGTCGAAACACACTGGAAGGACGTTGCCTCCGGACAACACGGTCCGAGATCTTGCAACGCTAGCGGTGTTCCAAAAGGCCGAACAATTCCTGGCCACTAACTGACGTTCTCAATGTACAGGTAGGATACACTCCTCGCAGTAGGTTCTCCGTGGAGGGGGATTCCAGTCACCTGAAAGACAGGAAAATACAAAAAGCAACCATGAACCAAAAGGGTCCAGTGAGACATGCACACGATTCACTAAATTCAAAAATGGTTGCATCTTTGCTTTCACTAGAATAGACAATTTCAAACGTGGCGGTACAGAATGACGTGTAGAATTTTGATACAGTCAAATCAAAATAGAACTGTACAGGGATAAACGCAGAAAAACAGAACAGTATTAAGAACTTACTGAAGAGACAATCGTTCAATTTTGGTAATCTTTCATTTGGTATTAAATATTCAGTGTAGCACCGCAGTCAGTTGATATTGTCATTTATAATCGAACTACTTGAATGTTTATAGTAGTCAAATTGCAATTCCAATTCTCCTCTGGAGAATGTACATTACAGTGCGATTGCTCCATCGTTTTCGATCGTCTCGTCCCTCTCACCCGTGAACTTAAGCAAGTAAATTCTCTCTGACCCCTAATGCGATCTGATTGGATAATATTGCGCTGTCTGCGGCGCCTAAAATCTCTCACTCCAACACAAGACTATCTGATTACCGGCTTGTACGTTTTGTAATGCTCTTGTTACGTCCAATCCATCCGACTGTTGATGGCAATCCTGCTATACAGTCGAAGTTCACTGGGCCTGCCAGATACAGCTGTAAAAAGGTGTGGTTTCTCGCTCGGGTTAGCTGGGCAAGCACCAGGTCCCTTGGTGCGGCTGGATCATTCGACCGATCGATAAATGAACCCGATCGGTCGTGTGATTTTCAGGCCGGCACAGGAGCAGGATAGGTTCCGAATCCGATGCAGCCTGCGTTGGTAGAGAATCACCCCAAGAAAATCAGTTGTGGAGCGGTGCGCCATGTGGGAAATTCCGAATGGAAAATGCGTAAGCGATTATGACACTGGGCCAACGCTTAACTCGTCTGAGATACACGCACTATTTTTCGAAGCGGGTTCGGTAAACGGGTAATGATAATAAAACTTTGAACTTGTCTTAATAACGGACGACAATATCCCCTACTGTAGTCCCACGCAAAACTCTTCTTGATATCTTTCCAACTGGTTGCTTTTGCATTGAACGATCTGGCTAACTACCTCGGAGATAGAATTCCAAAAGAAAGAAAGAACAACTATTACGGGAATAATTATATTCATTTCATGAAAGATGTTCCACATGTTTTCCATTCTGTGGAATCTGATCCAATCAGATCGCATTAGGGGTCAGAAAGAATTTACTTGCTTAAGTTCACGGGTGAGAGGGACGAGACGATCGAAAACGATGGAGCAATCGCACTGTACATAGCAGTCAAAATTGCGAAGCAAAATTGGAAATTCAATCAAGTGAACCAGAATAAACCCGAAGTCGTTGAAAACGCAGAATCAAATAGATCGTTCCTCTGTCATTTTGAAACGCACTGTCGATCAACGGCTATATGAAAAAAGCCAATCCAAGTCCGATAATTGCCTATTCGACTAATGCACAGCCAACATTACATGTTGCAGTTTCAGTTAGAACAATCATCAACCATACCCTTTCGTGCGCTGGTGTTGGTTGCTGTTTGTTGGCTGCCCATTTGGAGGAACAGTAGGAGAAAGAAAGCAAGGATGAAAGTAGAGTCGAGGAAAAAATTGAGATGTTCAGTGGACTCCACATTCCATCCTATATATATATACATATATACATATATATATTGACAATAAAGAACAACTGTTTAACCGGCAAGTAAGCGAATGACGGAGATGAAATTATTTCTATTCTCATCACGAAGCTTTCTAAAACTACAAAATCGTATTTTACAGAGTTACGAATGATGTGATTGTCCCAAATAAGGCGTGAACTCTTCAAACTCTGCACGAGTCTTGTTTTCCTTTGGAACTGGTTAACCTGATTTCACTTTCAGAGAATGTAGCATAATCATTATTCTTTTTAAGTTTTGTAAGGACGGATTTCAGACCATAAGTCAGTCTTTTCTAGACATATCTATTTAAAGCACATACATGAACAACTTTTATTTTCCCGTGGCACCTCAAACCACATGCGGTCCCATTCAAGGCAGTGTTTCTTTTTGTCTTACGCACAACAACTGTAATATTCAGCAATGCGTCCCCAGGGTGTACTTTAAAATGATTTGAACTCACTCAGTGCATTATCACTATTGTCATGCCATATAATCTCATTTACTCCGGATAGCTCTCAAACTCCGTCTAAGAGGGCGAAAAACAGCGCTAATTCAGGTGGCATCATGGTGAGCTGCAGATATAGTCAAAAGGACTGTCAAAGGCCATTCGTATCTCAATTGTGGAACATCTTATCAACACGGGGCATACGGTAGATTTTGAAAGGTCATTTAAGGTCATTTACAGAACCCCGATTAATCTGACCAAACAATTGCGGCAGATTATGCTTTGCACAGCCGAGGCGGTAGCGATTCGTATCCACCACCCCGAACTGTGCAAACAAAAAACGGATCGTTCACGTATTGAGTATGCCATGGCCCGACAATATGACTTAATTGACCTTTGTTCAGAAAATCAAACGATGACTGAATGACCGTGTTACGTAATCTGCTTAGACAACTGTTTACAACCCTGTAACCCCCCTCCCCCACCCCGGTTTACTTTGTAAATCATGACTCTTGTTGCCACCTTGTAATCATATCTTAATGTAGAAGCTTGAAAATGAGTAATCGAAAAGAATTCTTCGCTTCACTGGTCTTTTCAATGATCTCTAGGGATATTCCAAGAAATAGTCAATTCTGTCTTGGATATCGTACAAACAGTTATTAAAAAGCTCAACTATAATACATTGGTTTATTGTTTACTGTCCAACTGCTGTCGATCTGGCCTGTATGTTACTTTACACCAATTCAGCCACTCAGATTACAGGTGCGTTGTTGATGCTGTCCAATTTTTCTGCATTTAACTCGTGAGTAGTGGTGTGGGATAATTGATGTTGGTTGATTTGAACCGATCATCCTTCAGACAACATCTTCACGTATTACAAATCGCTTCTCTCGAAGCGAAGATAGAGAACCTCGGTTCCGAGATCACTCCCAAAAGTCCAAACCCAAGGCCATCAAAACGTCCGAGAAGTGCCTTTAACAAAACAAATCAAGAGGCAATGCGCATCACTTCTTCTCCAATAGCCACGAGGAAACCAACAGTCGAAGTTCCGGTACCTGTAGTCGAAGTAACACCACCTAAACGTCAACCACAGGCTGTTATACCGAAAGTTGATGACAGCGCTGCACTTACGGTAATTTGCACTAATCTTCTAGAACCTACAAGTCAATCACTGAGAGAGAGGCAACAGGACGAGCTGAAGCGCTGGTTAGAGGTATGTGCCCGACTTGATGTAGAAGCCAACCGGTGAGCCTCATAAGTCTCTGGCGCCAACCGACATCACCGCATATCGGAGAACCCAGGCTACTTCATGTGACGCTGGCCAGTGAAGAATACGTTGAAAATGTTTTTCTATCCAGTTTTCTCATTGCCAATGGATCCAGAATTTTA
>UZAN01045190.1:0-21813 GCA_900618425.1 Echinostoma caproni
AATCATTCAAGGAGAAACAAACTGTCTGGTATGTAAATATGCGATTGGTACACTTGATAAGGTGCTCACTTAAAAACATCACAAGTATGGCTTTTTGTAGAACTCAAATGTTACTCACTAGACGAGTCTGTTTGCTCTTGTCAACCTTTTTCCACCAAAAAAGAAACCAGTATCTACATGAAACAGCGTTTCAGGCTGAGCAAACCATTTGAAAGAACAAACAACAGATTACCAGTGGAAGGTACCAAACGGGGGTAATGTGATATCATAACAATGAAGACACGAGTAAGACATGAAAGGGGAAATAGTGGAGGATGTCCCGACAAATGCGTGTCCTATTGTTTTGAATAAAACCTGCTGAACTAATTTGTCGAATGATACACGCGAGCTCCAACGATATCTTGTCTGATTCCAGATAATGTTAGCTATTGGGTCAGTTTACGGTCATTAATTGAAGGCAATGGGTGGAGGATGTATTTGTGTAGGAGGCTACCATTACGCAAGCATTTATTTCACTATGCGATATAAAAGAGCATGATTAGGAATACCCGAAAAGAAGTGTTCGCTCACTGAATCGTTTCCTCAGTGCATCTATCATGGAACTGTTCTGGCAGCCAACGAGTGTTTTGGTTTGAGCATGATGCAAACAAAGAGAAAGCTTGGTTGAAATACGGTCGGATAGTAATTCAAAAACGTATCTTGTTCACAATGCTCTCTCTCTGTCCGTCTCCTTCATAAAATTGAACAGTCACACGAGATAATCATAACTAACGAGGTGGTCCGGATTGATTTAGCTTCGAACCTGAGTGGATACCACACAGACTACTATCACGCTGTATTTGTTCTATAATAATGAGCAAGTGTATACGTACGCAGGGTACTCTGGGATTTCTCAACAATGTTCGTTTATCACATTGAAAATAGAATGGAACATCAATGAAACTCCTTTCTGAGTGACATCCACAGATTGAACATCTGAACAGTTACACTCAGTTGCGGACCTACAGAACAAGAGAGAGGGAGAGAGAACAGACAAACAGTGAATCATGCAGACGCAATGAAGAACGACATGCGTATGACCCTATCCATTGATCGGGACCCCATTGACCTGATCGCTTGCAAAACCCAAACAGTGATGATAATGCTGAATGGAGTGCATCGTTAGTTCACTGTCGGACCAATAAATGCCAGTCATTAGCAAGGAATCGGCTAACAGAGGTCAGCTTGAGGTGGTTAACTGACATTTACCTCACACCAGAGGTTGGGGATCGGAGGTGACTCAGCCGGCTCAGACTCGGCAAAAGACAGCCGAACTGGTGGTGAAAGTGAATCGCTGTATCCGTCTCTCTCTCTCTCTCTCTCCGCCTCCCCCCGCCCCTGTTTCTTTCTGTTCAAACTATCTGTTACGCCATACCAATTACGTGTGTTGATCAGCATTGCCATATTTGATAATCAGAGCAGCCGACCCCTCTAAAATGATGCGTATTCAACCTCTTCTCATCATTCCAGTTGAAACCATTTACTCGATAAAGTCAAATCAAGTCGAGAAAAGCTGAGATAAAGTGGTTCATGGAACAAAATCCTTTTCATTTGAACCATTTGAACGAAACAAGTAAACCAAAATGAACAGGGTTGCTGTTGGCGGCTAATTTTAAATTGGCTGATATGGTGCAATAAGAAGACCGGGTAGAACTTTCACACGGTTAGAGTGTATTATGATGTAATTATCAAAGAATTCTGCAGATGAGCAACGGAACAGGACCGGCATGATGACTAGCAGGCTACATAATGGAAGACGGGAGTTTGTAAAAGAGGATTCTTAATAGAAAGTGGTCAACCATGAACGAACCATGTACCATATAGGAAAACTGTTCATCTGGAATAAGTCAGAAATTAATCAAAACGGATATCGAAAAGTTGTGAGATTGGAACAGAACCCCTTTAGTAGATCCAGCAATTCTCGTAACGATGGAAAGATGGAATGTCTGAAATAGTTTCACGGAAATGAATGAGATGCGGGTAGAGGAGCGATACAAGGCGAATATCATGACATTACCAACTGTATCTCGGAGGCATTTTGCAGGTAAAGGTCAGGCATAACTAACTACAAATGACACGGTGAACCGACAAAATGTTTGGGCATCAAGACTGGACGATGTCACGGAACACCTTGATTTGTCAATGGCGCGCCTCGCAATCAACAAATGTCATGCCACTGCACTTTCTCGAAATGCCCTGCATTTCTGGAACACACTTACTATTTTTAGACTACAGCTAGAGTTGGGTCCTTTCAGTGGAACGTGAAACACAAGATATATCAAACTGGAGGTGACCGAATCGTTCCACGTGTCGATGTCTGACTGAGTTAGTGAACCATAATCCGCTTCTTTGCTTATGATCACGGCAGAGGCTTGATGTTACGAATCATCTCAGCCACCTACTTTATAATTCAAATTTTCGGATCCCAATCTCGTAGCAGAATCAATCTACTTATTGACTAGCAGCTTTCTAATTTCCGTCGTTTACTCCCTTAGTAATGATCTTGCGATTGTTGTTAGCTGTTACTGTGTCTGCCAGTTGAGCGCCGAATCTTGTTTCAGGATAGATTTCATATTGATTCCAGTCAACATCCGATTGCAAACCAGCGCGGGTGTTGATTTGAAGCGCCAGCCGGAGTGCACTGATCAAGGAAGAACCGTGCTTTTTTGCAAAGGTTGAGTACCGTCAACATCTTTCCCGAATGGAAAATACGAGAACACCGAGAAAAGGCATGGAGTGATTAGATTGCTGTATTCTGTCTGTTACCCTGCCTTCGAAAAATCCAATAGAATTGAGAAAACAACACCAGCAATTTTCCGCGGCGGTATTTGGCACAAATCCAAATGATAACGTTGAAAATGTCAGGGAGAAATTTTGTTTCCCCTGATAGTTTTATAAAAGAAAACGATTTGATGGTATGATAATTCAATTTCAGTTGGTGCTGTTATTCCTGTGGCCACCTACTGGCAATGATCACGCGAGTGACACGGACGACACAATGCACTTCAGGTTGTCTCTCATTGGTTGATCGATTCGCTGGAAAGATTAGAGAAATGCCAGCCGGTTCACAAGGGCTCAGTGCAATTCCACGTACATCTGTGATAATCTCATCACTTGCCTAGCGGAAAACCCCGCACACATGTTCTCCATCCAACCAACAGCTGTCCAAACACGCGGCGCCTAACTCATCTAATCCGAACCAGAGCGAAGAAAACCAGCAGCCCATTAACCAATTTCCAGATTCATTTTGATCAGTATAGGTCGTTTACGTTGTGTTGTTACGCGAACCCATCAACCACGCACGTGTTTGTGGAACTTTCCAGATATAAAAACAAGAACTTGGTGAACATGAAGCGAAATTGCTGTGCAGATGAAACGTATCTGGTTTATACACAAACAATTTGGAGATCAAAAGGAAGTTTGGTACCGCACAAATCTGTCTCTCTCATCCAGTCAAATGTTAGTAACATAAGTGATCTAAATCTAGACTAGTAAGATAAATCACCTATTTTTGGAGATAAGCAACACTGGTTGATACGGGATAGCGAATAAAGTTGTGGATACCAATCCGTTGAAATTTGTCTNAGCACACCAGAAAGTGATGATTTTGTTTCGGGCTGGAATCGGTGGTCATCAATGCATGTTGTTGTTGTATCTTTGCCGGGAGTCGAAATCCAAACTATTTGCTCCGGAGTATTAACCACTGTCTCCGATCTAACCAGTCAACGAATCAAAACAGTACACAAAACCCAGTATCTGTGAATTCACAAGAAAGATAAAAATAAACCTATCACATGGTATGTATGGTATTATTTATAAAACATGGTTTTGATACGAAACCAATGGATTGAACGACACTAACATGATAAAACTTTCACTCCCCAATCTGAACCCTCCATCCCTTCCTGTTCGCAGCAGTTTGACCGCTTGTGCGTGCAAAACGAGATGATGTAACCTGATTGATGTTTTTTTCTTTTTTGTTGAATGCTGGAAGCAAGGGATCTAGGTAAATTAGCAGCGGTCTGAATAATAAAAATGAGTCAACGATGTGTGTAGTAGTAGCCTCAACATGCTGTTCCGATGGACAAGTTCGGATTTCTTATACTGAGTTGATCTTTCCGGTGATGTGACCACATTTTATTGAAAACACCGCTAGGGAATGTGTTCGAACCACCCCCTCCACCTCCCCTCCTGTAGGACAGCAAATGGAAGTGTCAATCCCATTGAAAGCAAACTGAATGGACGAGATGGGAGGCTCAATTGGGCTAACTGATGCAATGTTTTATTTTCAAAACTATTGCGTATACATATACCAAATTATATAGGGGATAGTGAATGAGGAGAAGGTGAGAGGTGCTCATTTTCCGAAATACATTTTTACTGTCCTTTGAAATGAAATGAAAAAGGAAAACACTGTCCTTGTGGATTTGCGCATTTGCTTTCCTAGTCAAGCCAGATTATAAATGTCAAAATGTTATACTAATATCTAATTCATCAAGCGGTATTTGAGAGAAAGCACACACACCTTGTTTGCCTGTTACGTCATCACCAGTTGATGGTTGATTTATGTGCTATTTGGGAGACAAAATTATTTTAGGTTGTGACAGCCAAACAAAAGTGTGACCTGAAGCAGCGAACAAATAGAACAAGCTGTTTTAAATACACCGAATCAAAACCTTCACTAAACTGTTCCTCTTCGCCGCAAGATTTTTCTCAAAGTATTCTTATTTTCTAAAATTTATTTAGATATTTTGCTGACTAAAAGAATTGAAAAAATAACAACATAGACAGTAGATATTTGAAACGGGTACATACATTTCCGTTGTCAGCAATTTCATTTCATTTCGATGTGCCGCTCCTCTGATAAGCATACTATTTCATCACACAAAATGCTCGTTTCAGATTATCCGTTCAATCAAACAGAAGTGAGGGGTAGTGACTACCCAGAACTATGGGGATTGATCGATCAGTTATTGATTTTGTCTGGTACTGGGATGTCAGAACGGATTTGAACCTGCCACAATTAAGTATACAAATGAGCATTCATTGATCTACATAATTTGTAACAACTAATATACTGGCTTCTGTATGTTTCATCTCACGATCGATCATATCGATAGAATTCAAAGTGAACATATTAGGGAATAAATCTTTCTTGCTATCGTTACTATATCCACTCGGTTGAAATATAAAATGTTTCTGATACCGGTTTTCCTGCAGAACCGTCAACCGCAGAGAGCCACTAAAGTCTGTTGTAAAAAGCTCTCTATTTTTCTTTGACTATAGGCTGTTTACAACAGATTATGCAAGACCAAGTGTTTGCAGAAAGAGCTCATCCAATAACTGATAGAAAACTGATCACAATTTTCATTCACATGAGATTTCCTTGTTCTTGTAAAATCTTCCATAATCTATAGGCCTCTATAATTTTTTTGAGTGCGTTGGTGAAAGAAGAGCTATGGGGGTAAATTTAAGCTGATGCCTGACCACTACTCATACTAGATGCACGGTTTGTTTGATAAATTTGTTTTAACCGATGAACTATCGGGATTCTCGAGGATATTCGAATGCGATGCTCGTCCTTGTATAGTGTGTGCTATGTCTCCCGGTTGTATTTATGCGCATGCATTTGGCAAGTCCTTCATATTCAGAGTTGTACGGTCTGTTTTTCTCATACATCAACGAAAGCGACTAACTTTTCTGTGTTTCTCGTTTGAAGCGTTTCTCCACCAGTTACTCCGGGTTATCAATTGATTTCTGTCCTAACATATACAGACGATGATGCTTCGCATGACAGAAAAATTAATGACGATGTATGAGTGTGACTTATCCCCGATTCGCTTTCCTAAGAATATGCTCATGATTCTATACAGTTAGGGATAGACCGATGTAAGCAGAGTAGCTGTAGTGATTCTAGCTTAGGGGATGACGCATACCACGCAGTGATATTTTATAGTTTTCGAACAACTGTGATCAATCAAGCTTCACAGGTGATATCAGTAAAGCGCCTACGTGTCACAGCCTCTGAACAACGAACCATAGGCCGATTACATCGACCAATCAGAAGCCATGCTACCCAGACTGAAGCTGAACCACAACAAGAATACGAGCACAAGATCGGTAGATGCCTGGATGACCAATAAAATTCTTTTTCACATGTTACTTGAACCCTTTGATTTCTTCCAATAAACGAACTGTTACTCCTGTGGTCTTTTCCTTGCGTCTCGGTTACGTGGAATACCACCGCACAAGTGCCAATGTAATGTAGTACTTCCGTGGCGTCCGTGATCTGTGGGTACTTCAACTATTACAGTATCCGCACAAGAAACAGGATTATGGGAAAAATACTTAGAAAGACTTCGTTTATCAAATCCCGTAGAGTGTTTACACTTTGGTTCGGAACAAAATTCACAAAATCACAGTTATTTCATGAGAGTAAAATAGTCATGTAATGTTTTTGACGAGCATAGAGGAATATATTATATATGTTGGGTGTTGAAACATAATGTTTGTCAGAGCATCATCAAGCTGACACTTGAAAGATACTAATGTTGGTGAACAGACCACGTGAGGTGGTAGAGAGTTCCATGTGCTGCACACTCTGACTGCAAACGAGTGACGTCTGCAGTCGAGACGGCTCTTTTGCTGTGCCAACTTCAGCAATGCCCTTGAGATGAACATTGGTTGATAGAACCAAAAGAGATCTACATGAATGGTTGAGCTGTTGGAAAATACGATACAGTAAGATTATATCGCCTCTAATTTAACGATATTAAGACGAGTATAGTCCCAAGAGCTGTAGGTCTTGGAATGTAGACCTTTGACCATCTTGGTAGCCATTCTCTGTGTATGTTCAAGTACCTCCGATCTCGCTGCAGCCATGAGTTTCAGGTCTGAATTGAGTACTCGGTGTATGGACGGATATATGCGGCTAACAGACGGAAACAAAGCCGGCTCAAACGATCCAAAAACACGTTTGAGCAGTCCAACCTGTTTTACCGCCATTGATGATGGCGTGGAATAGTCTGTGGAGCAACTCAAGTCTGCGCGAATGACTACTACTTTCAGATCCTTCTCGGATGGAGTATGAGGCAGAGTTTCGTGTCCCAGAGTGTAGTTAAAAAGCCATTGTGACGTGGTGATAAAACTTTACATTTGGTAACGTTGAAGTCCATACCATTGGAGACAGACCATCTGTGGGCTTCGTCAAGGACGTTCTGGAGATAAAATGAATCTTCTGGTTTTGTTATTGTCCTCCATATTTTGGCATCATCTGCAAACAACAGAGTTTGTGGTCCGAGGATGTCTGGAAGATTATTAATAAACGCAAGGAAAAGACGTGGGCCTAGTACAGATCCCTTTGAAACCCCAAAGTTGACATCTATTGGATCAGAAAGTGAATCGGAAACACGAACTGACATGGTACGTTGGCAGAGAAACTACTCGATCCAGCCAAGTACTAGTCCACGGATTCCATAATTATACAGCTTCCGTATCAGTATTTGATGATTTACTCTATCAAATGCTTTAGAAAAGTCCAGGTAAATAATATCTACCCCTTTGCCTTGGTCTACAGCGTGAGTCCAATCGTCCCAAGTCAGAATCAGGTTAGTTGCACACGAACGATTTTTTCAAAACCCTTGGTGGGCTGGGGATAGTAAGTTATTTTTCTCCAGATGATCCATTACTGAATCTGCAACAATATATTCCGTGACTTTGGACAACACTGGACGGAGATTGACGGGTCGGTAGTTGACTGGGTCACTACGGCATCCGCCTCTGTAAATTGGTGAAATGACTCCCTTTTTCCACATCTAAAGAAGCACGGTATCTTCAAACAGTTTTTGGTAAAGCTCACTTAAAGGATCGGCTATGTGACTTGCTAGGGTGATAAGGGCTTGTGAATGAATGCTATTCAAACCCGGTGATGAGTTGTTCTTCAAAGCCAGGAGCTTTGCCTTTATCCTTTCGGAAGAAAAGATGATGTCTGTCAGTAATGGGTAAGTAATATGTGCCAGCAAACGGGGAAGTACGAACCCAGTGTTACTAGGCGCATTGATCACTTCATAGTACTGTAGTCTAAGCATTTCTGCAGCCTTCTTGGTTGTCACTGAAACACGTTCCGCTAAGTTTCGTATCGGAACGCCGTTGATTGATATTTTAGTGTGATTACTCATCAACGTATCGATCAGATCAAAGATGTAATTTCATGGATTCATTTATTGTGTGATTAAATGAAAATCGTTTGAAAGGGTTTATGAAATTCCAAGGATAAATCGGTGAAATTGTTAACAGCTGTGGGTTTTTGTCTAGCCCGGAACACCGCAAAAGACTTGACGTGATCTGTTCCTGATCTGTACTAAATCTCCGTGAACCTTTTCTGGAGAGTCAGTATGTGTACACTCATTGATGGGCTGTGATGAACTCTTTCTATGGTGGATAGAATAAAACACAAACTAACCGATGCAAACTTAATTCCTGTTGAACTACGATTACTTTCATTGTCCAGTTATCCGATCAATGGATCCAATGCGAATACCTATACAAAATGATTTTTCTAAATTTCGTTTGGGAAATGTGATCATTGCTGGTTTGATTTTACAAACTATTTTTATGGAATGGACGACCCAAATAGATTACCCATAAAATTTCCCCGAAATACCGCCAGCTGTTAGTACAAAGAACGGCGCGTCATCATCTCGAAAGGGTGAACTTGATGCAGTCTCCNCATCATTTAACAAAACGCCACATTTTCTGGACACAGTTATACCCGTTCAAATTGTTGCTACTTCACTTAAACTACATTTCACCGGCGTTGAACGTAGAAAAACGGAATAGGTTGCACCCTCCTATTTCTTATGGTCAAAATATTTCTACGCATTCGATCCAGTTATTGTGGTGTTGGTCGTAGAACTGAACGTTCCGCATGATTATTTCCGTCGACCAAGTTTTCCTTTCACCAAGACTATCCTGCTGCATCAAATCAGATTGTTTTACGTTATGGTTAACATGGAGCAAAAATCTCGAACTAAAAATGTCTTNTCTCTCGGTTGTACCAAAGTGGATGATTTGGTTTTAATGTTCCCACTTTCAGACGTCTATTGTTGCCATTGTAATTAAAATTGCAATTAAAATTTGAAAAAGCGTAAATAGTTTCCACCTTAGGAGTTAGACATTCCTGACTGGTATTCTAAAGCATGCAGTCTTGCTGGGTTTGATGCTTCGTTGCAATAGTCATCCACTCTACCGGATAATCGGGTGGGAACGGTTCTTCACCAGCACTAATATTGTCCATCTCATTTGTCATCGAATGGCAGTATTGACTGATGTTCAAGACTACTCTATTGATCAGACTCTAGAATTTCATTCATCAATGAATAGGAAGCTCAATATTTGCAAAAACGCGATATATAAGTGGTCAGTCGGACATATCATAATTGTAGTAATCGGAATAGCCGCGAATCACGAAGCACAAATCGTACTGGTAATTGTATACCGGAATCTCCTGTCATCGAGATGCATAAGAAATACCACAGAGGTAGCGATTCCTGTATTGAAAAAAACAAAGGAATCAACTAATAGGTAGATGAAAATTTCATTAGGCAAACGGAGATCAACCAATCATCGATCTTGTTCTACAAGTCATATGACCTTTGTTCGAACTNGTTAGCCTGTGATCCGTTGTCCAGAGATTGGAACGTGTGGCCACGTGACCGGCGTTATCTCAGAGTTTTGACTCACCACCACAACAGATTTATTTTCTCCTTAAGTTCTGTTAGTCATCAAATTAATTACTGCATAACGTTGCAGTGTAGTCACGTTTGCAATTTACAATTGACAATCTGTAATGATTTTTTTATGTGAAATAAGAGATTCGAACGATGTTGTACAGCAAAATAGTTCAACAGTGGTTAACTGCGTCGTTCGCATGATCATCATTTCTGAGAAATGAGAACTGAAGTGATCTCATGAATTCATGTTGTGCACCAACATGATGAATGATCTATGGCACAAAAATGTACACTGTCTATGACACACACAGAAACGCATACACAAAAGTTTGACCGGAGATCATTGACACTGGTNCACTGGTCAGCTCAGAGGTTGAATTGAATCACATGGTTTCAAGTGACAGAAGTTTCAAAATTTCAAAGTTTCAATATGGAAATAACTTAAAAGCTGATGCTTTTCTCGTCCGATAGGTTCGTGTGTTGTTTAAAAGACAGTGAGGCATACAATTCCTTGTGTAAAAATGTCATGTGATCCGAGCTTCTTAGGCTACTGCATGCAGCTACACTTGTATTGGAATGTATGATGTGCTAATGTTTCATCGAGTTTCAGTTTGAAAGATTCAATACTTGCTGTACAGACAACATGGGATGATGGAGATTTTCAGATGGAACTCACACTCTGACTGTGAATGACTGACGCCGGGATTCCAATCGGCATTTTGAGACCACTACTAGTTTGAAAGGATATCCTCTAAGATGAACGTGGGCAACACGGATGGCTTGGGGTTTGCATCATTTGGTATACCATAATCATATCTCCTCTGATGCGCCAATAGTGAATATAATCCCAACGACTATAGTCCCTCTCTCTCTGTATGGATAGCTATCCAACCCCCCCCCCCNTATTTTGTTGGCAATCCGTTGTGGATGCTCCAGCATTTCGCAGTCACGGTGCAGTCATGGATTCCATGCCTGGATGACGTACTCTGTAAGTCGACGAATGCAAACTGATAGTAGAATGGGGAAAAGCGCTGCCTAAGCAAAACGGCACTAATTCCAGTTGCGTTGGACACTCTGGCGTAGTTGAGTGATCAGCTTAAGTTTCATTGAGCGGCGGTATGTAGGTCCTTCTCAAATGAGACGTGTGAGAGTTGTTCGTTTCCGAGGAAATACGAAAATCGCCCAATCTGTTGTAGAGATGGAATCTTACAATTTGGCACATCGATTTCAATGTCGTTCACAAGAGACCAGAGATCAGCTGCTTTCAGTGCTTCCTGAAACGCCAACGAGCCCGCTGTTCACGTCATTGTATTCCAAATTTTGGTGTCATCTGCAAACAGTAATGATTTTAGTCCCAGAGCATTCTGTGGGTCATTTATGAATATTAAGAAAAGTTTCTGACCCGGGGGTAAAGCCTACAGGACTGGAAAGCGAATCAGAAACACGAACCGATACAGTCCGATGTTGGAGAAATACTTCAATCCAACCAAGGATGAGACCCAAAATGCCGTGATTAAAGAGTTATCGCTGGTAGCTTTAGCTCACTGCACACAGTGGATCCTTCCTGGGGACGTACGTGACCCAGTGGTCACCTGGCATGAATTTACACACAGACTTACAAACCTGATCGTCTCAGTTACTAAGGTTGTGTATAAATGCATGCCAGGTGACAACTGGGTCACCTACGTCTCCAGGAAGGATTCACTGAGTGCAGTGAGCCAAATTCTGCAATCTAGTGTAGTCCGTGGCAAGACGTGTATTGTTTTGCGGACTTCTTTCTATCGATGCGTAGCAGATATATGTGAACAACGATACTGCATGGTCACTGCGTCCTAAGGGGGGTGATACATCGATGGATTCGACCATAAGCTCTTCGTTGGTTAGTACCAGATCCAGCAGAAAACTCGTAGTTTACGTCGATTCACGTTGAACGACGTATGGTAGTGTGACAACCAGACCGGCCTGACGAGAAGATATTATACGGAAGAGAAATAGAGAAATAGGATTCCTGGACAATCAGCAGCCGTTAAGATGCATTACTTAGGATGAAACAAAGATTGAAAACAGTGTAATTCGTGATTCTCAGGCAAAATCAACGAAACAGGAATGATTCGTGACAGGTAAGTAAGGGGCACGAAGTACCTGGTTTTATGAATGTCTCACAGTGGCTTGAAACCCTCTTTGTAATGCGTTTCTTCGGTGTAATTGAGCTAATCCATCGATCAGGTCAAATACAGTTTCTTCTCTTTGTTGTCATCGATATCCAATCTGAAAAGATGGAATCAGGAAAATATATAATGCAAAGAATGTCCTATCTGTGCGTCCTGGCTGATCGACTGAAGATAATAGAACTGGTATTAAACCCAGCTTCTCGCGACAAAGCAGTCTTTAATCAGCAACTCAAACTGTGGTGTTCCTGCACAAACGCCATCCAAACCTTCAAATCAACCGGACTGTTCATTCCCAGGTAAACTTTAACTTATGTTAACAGAGAGACAAAGCAACACTATCAAAATCATTCAATATCATTTGAGGATGAAATATTTTTCTCAATATTTTCATTTGAAAACTACATTTTTGCATACTTCTATGAAACTGATTGTAACGTTTACTTCTATTCGCCCCCCCATTCATCGATGCTTGTTCTGTTTCAATTGCTGCTTAGCGTGAAAACAACTTTGTTTCCCACACACTTGTCCCCTAACAATATCACGAATATTTCTGTGGCCATGGAGATCGGAGATTACGGTCGATCGGTAGATAGGCATATTCGAACAGAAGTCACTGTCAGGCGACAGTGGAGAAAATCATTTTCCTAACGTATCCTCATCTGATGTAAGGCGTGAACGATATAGGTGAACTGAACATTATTTTCATCGCATTTGTCTATTTAAATTTACTCTCGATAGGTTAGAACCTCGAGAAATGAGCCCCTAAAATTTGTAACTATACGTGAGTTGATGTTGGACTAGGCTGTCTCTTTGTACCCTTTAGAACTTCCGAATAAGATTTGCCGCTCGCGAAGGGCGCAAAAACATGGGGAGAATAACCACAATGCACATATATTCTACCACGATTTGCTTTGCACATTCGTTTACTTCACCAAGTTAGTTCTCTCCAGCTTCTGCTACTGGCTAATATACTTGTATATATGTCTTTATACAAAGTTTGGACGGAGAACGAAGTTATCTGCTGAATTCTTTGTGTTAATGAGGGGTGAGCTGAAAAGCTGGGGAGCATTGAACAGCTGTTTCGACCTGGAAGGGTCTCATCGGCAATACGAATAGACCGACCCAAATGGGGACTGAACCCGTGACCACACAGGTTGGACACAAACATAATACCCACTTGGTCAACGGTCGACTGATCAGACCGTTTCTTATTTAGAATAAAGACGATATAGTATAACCAATTTTGAGCACCAAATGCGGGTGTAGCAGCTACAGCATTTCAGCACTAGCCTCTAGGGTTATGACTCGGTTGGAAATTTTCACAAACTAATTACTATTTATATGAGAATAGTGAAGGACTTGATTTGATTCTATGATAGATTTGTTGTACAAATGGAGCCTGAGCTAAAAGGAAGGTATCGAAGTGGAGCTTATTCGCAACTGCTGTTGGTTTGTCAATGTCACACTGAAAAGTTTTAGTTAATTCCTTGATTTTAAAGTGAATCTAAAATCTTGTGAAAATTGTAAAAGATGACAAAATGGTGAATTTCTTGTTGCTGAATTTTTGTCTTGCCGAGAGCAAATAACACATGAACTGACAAGCTAGGAAGCAATGGAACGCTGTTTTAACCTGGTCGGGTCTCATCAATACAGTGCACGAATTGGCCGACCAAACTGTGGATCGATTTCCATAAAGATATACAAATTCAGTCAGGCAATAATCAATAGCTTTCACCCCGTCCTTTATACATTGCAGGAACACAGTCATCTCCTTTTTAATTATATTGTGTTGAGACTTCTACATGCCATAGAATTTATGGAAATTCAAATATGAATGCAAAGTCGAATAAAAATTGTATTTATCCAAACTTTGCAACAATATGATGTGCTCGGTCAATCATCACCGATCTGGAGGAATGTAAATGGGCAATAGTTATCGGAATCTAAAATTCTTCATGACTTGAGCGTTGTTCACCCCAAAACCAAACAGCTCGATAGTGAGGAGCCACAAATAGCGTTCATTTAAGTAGTTCTGCTTCTGGATTGTACTGATACAAGTAAGTGAAACGTAGATAACGTATGCTAGACGCAAACAATCAGTGCTTTCAGTGAGAATCGTGTTTGACAATATACAGTGACCTCAGTGCGATGATCCCATCAGTGGGAACACTATTTTTGGTCATAGATGTGAACAAAAATTTCACACACACACACACGGGGTTTGAATAACATATCCATGATCATTTCCCTGTATCTGTACACGCGCACAATGCAATCCAGTAAATGTTATAGTCAGTAAACTGAATAAAGTAAGACGAAGATGAGGATGTTAGTTACAACGGATAACACAACACACAAGGAATGAAACTGGGGAACAAATTGATCGTTGAAGTAATGCCAATTTGATCAACCAATCACGTTGTTTGCATAGGTCAGATGTATTATCATGACCAGTCAAAGCCTCGGCATATTCGAGTAATCTGGTGTTCTTGATATTGTAATTGTTGTGCGATCGAAGATTTGAGTCATACATGTACAATCGATAAAGTAACTGTTTCTCATTTTTTGACCCTTGATTTCTAAATGCACAACCATAAAGTTGGTCTGTGTAAATAATGTGAAAAATTGGTCACATGGATGTTACCATGGTGATTGCTTCTTCCCGTTGCGTTGCTCGTGTTTCGTGTTTTTCATTGTAACTAGTACGCTTGTCTTCGTTTTGCGGTCCTCAATTTACTCATTTTGACTGCAGGAAGTATTGAGAATAGTGCGAACTTGGATTCGGACTGAAAACCCACTGAATAGCGCAAAAAATCAGCTAGAACCAAGATGAGCTTTGATACAGTTAATCAAAATCGGAAAATCATGCAAATAAATGTCACAAACACCCAACAATCATTGGTTGATTATTCACTGTTCAATCGAAAACGATTTGGTTGCCTTCTATCCATTCAGTTAATCCGATTGGTTCCATTTGAGACCACAAGATTGGTTGTCAAATCCGCTTCTTGATTGGTTATCTGGATGCTGTACCGTGGTGCGTGTTTGCTCTTTGCAGTGTATGCGTGTACATATACAGCAAAACGGTCAGGGATATGAGTGTTAGTGTAACGCTTGGCAACCGCGCCAGTAATATTTTATCGTGAGTGCTTGTATCTCACTGGACTTTTTCAGTTGATGGCGTTTTGTTTGCTTTACCTTGCAGATTTCACTTCCATCCCGTCCCCGGAAGACCAGTCTGTCAGTGTTTCCTCGCCACCCCCTTATCGCGCATCTTTACCGTCGTTCGTTGTTCGTCCCCCCCCCCGCCGAAAGCCTCGTATCGTCTCCCGCGGTAAGAATACGAGCCGAGGAACATTCTATCGCGCATATTCGTTCACTATGCTGCACTGTGAGCATCCGGAGTACGTTCGTAATACATTACCTCTCCATCCAGATCACGTCATTGCATGATTAGAGAGAAACGACTTATGACTGAAACATCTTTCTCGAACAAACACCAGCAGAACACAAAAAAAGCGATATACTCAAATGAGTAGAAACATATCGGTGTATTGAAAGCGCATAGCAGCCAGTCGAGCACTAAACTATCTTGCTTTGGGAATTCGAAACAACAGTTGTAAGGGTTTTCAATGCAGCCGCGAATGAAACCAGCGGTTCTTATTAGGGCATCTAGACAGTATTGATGAGATGAGTGAGGAGGGTGGGGCTAGATGTGACTATCCAGCTAATGAGATTTCGTAAAGCGAAAATGCATTAATACGAAGATTTGTTAAAACATAACCTGTATTTACTACCTGAGGCAAAACATTCCGAAGACAGAAATTGTAGACGCGTTGATTGGAAAGTTTACACGTTGTTTCACTGGTATGAACCACTTAAGTGGCAGTTTAACTCTTTGCCAGAGGTTTTAGAATACCTTTTGACTTCATTGGTTGAGTTGAGTTTGCCTTACTAAGTAGCTATTCATTTGAGGAGAGAATTCTATGATCAAAGTGTCGTAAGCAGGGAGTGAGCGAAATTAGGCACATGCTTCAGATGGACGCAGAAACACAAGCGACCAATCTAGGTATAACCCAAATGTGTAATAAATTCCCCTCGTGGTTTTTGCCGTTCTGCAGTCATGTGTTAGTCAGTTTGCTGAATTCGGTACATTTTCTTCGTACAAGGTGAACTTTGTCCACCTCAAATTCCGTGGTTGCTGATTTGATGCAACTCTGAAATTTGTCTCATTCCGGTTTCGTCGTGATCAACGAGAAACGTGTGCTGCATTGGGCAGACAGTGTGTTGCGCAGAAGACGCATGCGTGCGAACGTGTTTTCGAGAGATTCATTCAATCCTCTCCGGATTTGTACCACAAGAGTTCTACTCATCATCGATCGAGTGCCTCCCTGAGCTCCTCGGGAGTCACTTAGCCAAACACCGATTCGTTATGATCTAACAACGAAATTAAACAGCTCGCACGGACAGAGAACCGAAACCAACTATAATCTACTTTGGCCATTTCATTTGAACCTATGCCACCAGATTGAAATGTTAGTTGAAAAATCTCTACACGAGGCAGTTGACTTGCCATTAGATTTGTTTTCACAAGCACAACATATTGACTGTGTCATTCAAGATACATTACACTATGGAGATACCGTTGTGTTGCTTAAGGAAACCACATTTGTCAACAATATTTACTCACCAAGATGATGTGGAGAAGAAGCAAACATGATAGGCACTGGTCGGGAAACAGCGAATGCTAAACTGAGGTCAAAATTTGCCACATATTGAGAAAGGAATCAAACGGTAATAAATCATGACATACCTGTAAATCTTAGCATACTGAAGCACACTGGACACGATGATATAACACAGAACGAAAACATTCAAGTTAAGCGACTGCGCACAAAGTTTATCGAAACGAGTGCTACACCCATTGTTCAGTAGCTCTTCTACCGTTATTCACTCAGAGCTCAAATCTGAGGTATTCAATTCTTTCTCGTGTTTGTGTGTGTGTGTATGTGTGCGTGCGTGCGTGCACCTGCAATCTTGTTCATACTAGATTCGTTATCTTGCGAGTAATGGAAGATTTGATTAAATTTCGAAGAAGACCAATGCGTCGTGTATATAGCAAATAAAGCGTGAACTGCAAAACCGGGAAGCAATCGACGGCTCTCTCGACCTGATCGGGTCTCCTCGGTAGTGCGCGAATCCGTCGACCCAATTGGGGATCGAACCCAGAACCTCACGGGTATAACACCACCGGGCAGCTGATCATTTTCCATTTATAGCGCAACCCATCTTTGCGAGCTTGTTGCAGGCCACGGACCTGGTACATATTAGTAATAGCCTCCGGGATTACGACTCGGTTGGAAACATTCACAACCTGACTACTTATTTCAACAGAATAATGAAGGATTTGATTCAGTTTCAAAGGAGAAATCCGTTGTGTATATCTCAAACGGAACATTTTCCTGATATCTTTTCCTATTGAATAGTGACCCTCTTTATTGCTTGCCTCTCTCCCGATAATTCATCTTATGTCCAATATTATACTTGCCCAAGCAGAGCAAACTATAGTGCCTTAGTAGTATAATACTTTAAGTTTTTTTTTCGCGGAAGATATAAAATTACTTTCAAATCCAAATATTTCCATACCTGGTATGATGGCGTCTATTTCTGAGTCATTCCCGTATAATTGAGACCCCAGATTGTTCAAACATGCGGGCACTCAGTGCACATTCTTCTGCGATTTCTCGTGTAGAAGATACATCTTCTTGATAGAGATATTTTCCTGCTTAAACAAAAAGTCATACCTTCAAAAGGGCAAAGGTTTTTCCTTACGATATGAGCCCGGGGCGATTTGTGGGAAGTGAGACAACTATCAAGCTCATAAGGTGCAACGGATAATTTTTCAAATAATTATGTCTATTTGTCATGCGGTCGACGACACGGGGGCAGGGAGATTTTCTTGGACGGTTATTAACCAGTTCGAAACATTGGGTAGGAAGAAAACATGCTCGATCGGTGTGCAAATTGTGTTTCCTCGCTGTTCAATTACCTCGTTTCGGATTCACGCTAAAAACACCCGTTTCGTATGTGACAGACGGAAACGGACGCACGGACGGACAAACGTACTGACAGCGGATAGCTTCGTGATTTCTGAATCAATGAGAAATAGTATATGTGAGTGGTTTTCAACAACAGAAAACACACACGGAAGTCTCTCAAGAGCGTATTATCCCCTTTCCCGTATTGCACTGAATCTGATTTGATAAGAGTCAAAAATGAAAATTCAACAAGAAAGAAGAACGCTTAGAAATAACACGGAAAGGTGCATACAGTTTTGCAAGCGGACGATCGAATTTTCGTATCTCATTGATATCATAGAATCGTAACTTGCTGGACACTCCAAGAGGATGAAATATGAACAAAAAGAGATACAGAACTCGGATAATCAGTTGGGGACACCGATCCAATGAGAAGTCTTCAGCCTATTGAAATCCTGTAGGAATATACACGAGGTATTGATTAAACTCCTGCAACACCATGATTTTCATCATGTTTGTTTCTCGCAACGCTCAGTGTTCTGAGCTTTATTCACGAGGTTGATTATGAAATTGTTCCACATCAGACGCAAATCACCAATGATTAAGTTTGTTTTCGTTACTTCTATTATTCGAAAGACCATGAAGTGTACGATTCATCGATTTCGACGAGGGTTATAATCGATGGAAGTCTCAGTAAAAATATTATTATCATCATCATCATCATCATCATCATCATCATCATCATCATCATCATCATCATCATCATCATCATCATCATCATCATCATCATCATCATCATCATCATCATCATCATCATCATCGTTGTACAGTGAAATACAGTGAGGCTAGCAGTAGTATGCATGTACAGCGACCGCAATCGGTTCACATACTTCCGCAGCATTCGTTTGCGGAGCAGCGACCCCAGAAGAGCTTTAGGGTCAACTGAAACAAAGGCTCGTTTTAGGTCAGTTACAAGTGTGATTGTTGGTCGACGATGTATGAGACACCGTTCGAGGAATTGACGCAGAGTGAAGATTTGGTCGATGCATTCGCAATCTGGTCGGAATCCGGCTTGCTGTTCGTGGATGTTCCTCTCCCTTAAGGGTGTCAGGCGGCGAAATGGCACGGGAGTCAACACTTATGTGATTATCGGAAATAACCTAGTCCCACGGCGGTTAGCGCAGTCGTTGCGTGATTCCTTCTTGAAGATTGGGACGATCAACGATTCACCCCAGGACAAAGGGATTCGCTCCTCCATCCAAATGATGCAAAGTGAGCTAGTAATTGAGTCGGCAAGAGAATCTCCGCCCACCTAGAAAAGAATAGAGAAAAGCCCATCAGGTCCGGCTGCCTTCCCTTTCATTAATGATTGAATGAAGTTTCGTTATTTCGATTCTGATGGCAATCGTATGTTACCACCCGTGAGGTTTCCGCCGCAGTTGCTAGAATGACCACATTAGTACTAGGCCGCTTGAACTGTTCACTAAAATAATCTGTCCATCGATCAAGTCATTGTTCTTTATTGTGGATACTCTGTCCACTTTTATCGCAAATGATCTCACTGACCGATATGCGACAACCTCCGGTGCTGCGTATCAGATGAAGTAGTCTTTGACTATTCCCTGATGCAGAAGCCACCTCCATTTCACTAAGTATTTGGATCCACCAATTTCGGCGATCTTTTTTGAGGCTATTCCTGAGTTAGAATTCGAATTTATTTATAATAATGACTCAGGCGCTTGAGACAGGTCCTGTACTTCCGTTTTGTCAATGCTCTCATTGTACTTCATCGTTGTTAAGCACTAGGGACAGCTGGCTATGCATCAGTCCACAAAGTACATTACCCAACACATTTTGCCAGTTTCATCCAATACGTGCCGCATCCTAACTACTGACATTCACTGCTGAGGCAGCTAACTTATCCTTGTTTGGAACAAAGGGAAACATTTTCGATTGCATTTAAATGTCAACTGCTGAGGGGTGATTGAACGAGTATGACACTGGACTTTACCCCTCCAGAAACTGCATAGATATAAAAAAATAATATTTTCTCCTACAAACCTCAAGCGAGAAGCTATACTTACCTTTATCTGTGAAGAATACGACCTCCACAGATGTATTTTTAACGTGAAAGTTATCGAAAACTACCTTTTGAAGGTCAACTTCGATGTTTCTTGGACTTTATTTCTTAGTTCTCGC
Organism: Echinostoma caproni; assembly: GCA_900618425.1. Taxonomy (NCBI): domain Eukaryota; kingdom Metazoa; phylum Platyhelminthes; class Trematoda; order Plagiorchiida; family Echinostomatidae; genus Echinostoma; species Echinostoma caproni. The sequence goes on from UZAN01045190.1 coordinate 20,179, forward strand.
AGTATTAAGGACGATGTGTGAGTCATTTGTAGCCAAATCGTGTGTCAAGTTATTTAAGTTCGAGAGTTTTCAACAATTGGCTTATTTTTCGTGCACTGAGTGAAAAAGATAAGCTATTTGGAATACGTGTGTTGAACATTGTATATACTCTCACGAAACAGGAATCATTTATTGGAAAAAATAAAGTAGCGAGCCACTTTGCATAAGATATTTTCCAAATCTGAGCCGTAACTTTCGAACTACTGCAAATTTGTTCGCCACACTCAAGGTCGTGCAAATTCACATGTTGATAGAAGATAAGTGAAACAGTATAGAAGTTCGGAATAAATGCACTCCACCGATAGCTATCACCATATAAGTATGCTATTGGAAGCTGGAATGTATTTCCGAAATGAGAGACATGTTGCATGAACTTTATAAACACACACATAAATAAATATATATATATATCATTGTGATCACATAAACTGTCAACTGCACGTGGTCAGTCACCAAGATCCTCGTGTTCTTTCAACTCAGGGTAACTAATCACCTTTTCCAACCACTGCCAGTGACTGTTCTGCGGGTGGTAGCAATTACAACCAATTAACTTTAAACGTATTTCAACGCCTAATTTGGATGAATTTATAACAGAAAAATTCTCTGTAATTTAATTCATTTTTTTCAGAATAAAATAAGCTCATGAATAATTTCGGTTATCTTTTTGGCTAGTTTGTGATGAACATTAACCTCCTAACAAAATATCCGTAGTCATAGCAACAACAAACACAAAGTGAATGAACAAACAGAGCTGTAGACATGTGACACATTTTCCCACGATAAAATGCTTACTTCCGGTCAAGGTTGAGGCTGCTGCTGAATTGAATAATATAGTGAATATGACAATTTATGTGATGAACTCCAAGCTATTTATCATTCAGCAACTTTTAAAAATGTGCTAAACATCGCATAGAAACAAAAGTGGTGCAGTATCCAATAGTGATTAAGGCATGAATCGGCAATATCTCAAATGACACAGTGATGTGCTTCTTAATGAGTTTAGATTCTTTTCGGTGCTTATGGGAAGTAGATCCTACAAAAACCGTTTGGCACCGCTTTCCCAGATTTATGAGTATTCAAAAATAATTGATCTTTCCGAGACCCGGAGGTGATATCAAATGAATCTAATCAACAAGGTGTTTCGTCACATCATTCTCATACTACTGAAAATGTGCGGAGAAATTAGTCAGCTCTTTGTGTGGAGATTTAGCGTTGAACATATCTTTACAGGGTGCGCTTAAAACTGTTCCCAAGTAGGGTCCTAACAACTAAGATGAGACTAGGCGTGGTAGAAGAGGCTACGTGACATCGTGAAGGCCGGACGGGAAGCCAGTTGAATCCAGTGTAAAATAAGCTGGTCACAATTCCTTTTGATACGTTAATTGTGGAGAGGTACAAATATCTCTTGTAAATATGTTGTTTGGGAGTGTGACGGATGAAACTGAGCCAGTTCTCACCGCTTGATATATATTTCAGCTAAACAGGGCGATTCACTAAGCGGGAACACAATCGTGCGTAGAAATTTCAGCTGCAATTTCTTTGCATTTTTATTTCATTGAAACCGCGTCAAACATCAAAGCGTGGTCACAACTCACT
>UZAN01045191.1:13679-23817 GCA_900618425.1 Echinostoma caproni
AAATGGACGACACCCCGAATAGGAGGATTGCGCGCTAAACGATGTGCATGGGACCGGAGATCAGTTTGACGGCGCGTAGATGTAAAGTGCGCAATCAATTAGCCGTACAATGCACAAAGTTCCTCGTGTCATGATCACAGCCGTGCACACTAACTGGAGGTTGGCATTCTTCACTTTTGCTAAAAGGGTTATTCACACACACACACACACACAACTTCGACAGGATCTGCTGTGAGTCGTACGTCGAACCCGGGTTGATTGAAACCGATTATTTCCTTAAAGTTAAACTGATAATTGGATTGCAATGTGAATAGCCCATCACTTAGATCCCGATTCAGAAATTTGAAGTTGATCCAACTGGAAGTAGTGCTTATTTTTGGTATTGCGACTGGACCCGCTTGCGCATTCTCAGTGAATCAAACAGTTATGAATAATCAGTAATCGGAAATCCATATATGAATATCGTGCTCACTGAGAAATAGGTACCCGAATTTGGTAGTTATGCTAACTAGCTGGTAGTAGCTAACATACACACAGACTGATCGAAGATGAACAACTGTGTTACAGAAACTGTAACGTCTGTCTTGTCGACTGCGCAAAACTCACGTAGCTGGGAACTTCGCCTTGGAGTAATTCAAAACGTGTCCTTTAACAGGTCCTGTATGATATTAGTGTCCCGTTTTCATCATGCTTACACTTCGGTGATATGGTATTGTTTGCATCGGCTTGAGCATGGAAGCACAGCTTTCCGTAAATGGAGCATTGTATCACATGGAAACCAAAATAGGTAGCAATTTCAATACCCGGACTCAAATGTCATCCATCTAAGTTTTTCCGCAAATCAAACCCCCCCCCCTTCCGATAAAAACCCTGTCAGTAAGAATTTATGCTCAATAGGAAATAAGTCAGTTCTGTATAATGATATATGGGAGAGTAAATGATGAGCTGATCAAGTGGATGTATTCGAGCGATATCACCCCCAAAAGATCCGTGGGTAGCAAATGCATTTTATCCGCAAACAAAACGCAAGAATATCAAATAGAACAGTAAGTGAAATTCCGGGGGCGTGGCTTATGCTATTCAAGCCAAAAGTAATTTGTCCAAAGTCTTTTTCTCAAGCAAGTCCATGAATAATACAGGGGAATGGTAAAAATATATAATTTTCACAACGCTTTCAGTGGCACAAATAAAAGATTTGTTTTCAGTAAACTGTTCCACTGTTCGCTAACATTGCTTTGTCGGCATTCTGAAAATGACACGGTCTACATGTAATGTGAACAGTATAATTTCGCAATTGGTAAATGGCACATATTACTCTCCTCTCTGGTTCATTCATCTGAATGTAATATTCGTACTAAGACAAAAAGTTCATGCGGTTGAGACATTCTGGAGCAGGGTGAATTTCCTGAGGATAATTGAAAAAACACAATGAAAAAGGACAACAGCAATAAGTACTGTTGATGTTGCTGTGTTCTCCGGGCTGGAAGTCTTGTTTGCAGACGTTTCATAGCCAGGTCAGGTACTATCATCAGGGCTTCCTGAAGTTGCAACAATGATATTGTCCAGCGTGGCTTCCAAACGTCTGCGAATAACAGTCACTTCCAGCTTGAAGAAAACACCAAAATCCGCATCCTGACCAACAATCATTCCACATTATTTCCATCAATACGTACTTCCTGGAAGTCATCCAATTGTAAAATCCAAGCCTGGAACACCATTATGAATACTTTATGCAAAACTATGATGTTCATTATTGCTTGCATTTCAGATTTTTCTGTAAAGCGTAATATACTTTCTACTATAATTCTAGTCACACAACTTTTTTAATTTTTCGAATGAAAAAATTTGCTTCTGATGCATTAGTGATTGAGTTGTGAAATATTCTGAAAATTATTCAGAAATAGTATTTGATATCCCGAGCAATTAGAGATCCAAATCCTGCCCCACCCCGTGGGACTCAAATCACATAGTCCCTCTCTCCGTTTGGTATAATCTCCGAGGGCGTTAGATCGTCAATCCTGAAGAAAAGATGAATATACGAAAATACCGCTTTCACCCGAAAGTAAGACTAGATCTGATATTTTCTTATACATCGAGAACCGTAGCCTTATTTTTCAAATATCATAGTTCAGATTTACTCACGTACAAGGCTCTATATTTAATGATGCACACCTTAATCTGAAATATCATGCTTATCCATTAAATTCGGAATTCCTGCCTGAATTTCTCACGACTCCATCGTCTGACCTCAGTCTCTCGAATTCAACAACAAAGCCTTCCGTAAATAAATATTTATTGTTCATGAAATCTGCCAGCCGTGTATTGGTAGTGATTTGATCTCATATGGGTATCATTTCTTGGGGGTTCAATCAATCCTATATGGTAGATGCATTTAAATAAGATGGAATGATTAGGTGAAATCTGAAAGGGCTGGTCCAAACCTAACTTGCTAAATAACTTGAGTTATTCGCTCAAGGTGCGGGCTGTCGATCGCATGGCCAAGTGATGAGGGTTTCAACTCCCAACTCCTGAGATCTGCGGTTCGAGTCCTCGTTAGGGTACGAAAAGTGAGCCCTACTGACGAGTACCAATAAAAACTCCAGTTCATTCTTTTTTCGACCAGCACACAAAAATTCTATCGTATTTAAAAGCGAATAGTTGTTCAACGAATGGCGCAAAATCGTATCTACGCGTGTGCGGATGTTTTACCAGTTTACAACCTGTTCTCCCCTCCCTCTCCCTGCCTTCTCATTGGTGATCGCGTTTGAGATAATGGGGGTGGTTCGGTATTATATTCCCGATCCTGTCATCGCCCAGTACCAGCTATCCCCTAAAGTAACCCTTATCTCATCCGAGGACGACATTCTTAGTCTGATGATTTCGACACATGTGTACATGATTCAAGAGCCACCTTTTCATCCAGTCTTGTACATACACACACACAAATATATGCACCTTTATCCTTATCACTGTCATCCACACGTGGGCACGAAGGCAGTGAAGAAAAGCTGGCTGGATTATAGATGGGACGACATACGTGATCTGTGGAAGAAATAGGGTGTACCGTTTTGAAGCACACGTCTGGGTAGCAAATCGAAACTGATCAGATCACAGTCCACATCAATACCCACCTATGTGTTGCTTGTTTGACAGATAAATAAAACCGGACGCAACGATATTACTCGCGTTCAGCTTCCCATTGTTTTCCCGCCCACGATCCACCCCGTTTTGGAAGGAGGGGGGGGAGGCAGAAGAAGCCATTAATTATTGCCCAGTGCAATCATGCGTGCACAACCAATTCACCATACACGATCAACGTTAACCGTGACGGTTGCAATGCGGGTCCAGGACTGCGCCTCTCAACGGCACGTGGATAAGACGTCCGCGGATTATGTAAAGTGCGGGTGGCAGCACTGTTGTGTTTGAAACGATGGATTGGTTGGGCGCTGGATCGTAAATTAAGAAGCAATCATCCGAACAAAAATACTTACCGCCCATCGGTCAGCATCTGTTATTTCATAAAACGCGACTGATGCAGGCATGGTACACCTCGTCTGCAATCTGATTGAATGCGAAGCTGATGAGTCGGTTGGGTGCAAATTAATTTCTCTCCTGATTATCGGATTTGTTCCCGATCACATCCAACGCCAACTATAAGCAATTTGTCTGTACTTTTTTATCTGATTTTAACAAGACAACTCATGATCCGTTTGGAATACATTTTTATGCGATATCCACACTTGTTGCGGTGTATTTCTCACTATCACTATCAGAATGAAAACAACGAGAACACCGTTCAGGAGAACTGAATAGCACAGTTCAAGTAATTTTGCTCAGCAGTTCATGAGTTCGGTGTCCTCCCTACTCCACCTCAAACTCTGAACTTCCTAAATAAAGATCCATGTGTAAAGCTTAGAAATCGCGCCGGTAGTATTTTATCGTGAGTGCTTGCATGTTACTGGGCCTTTTTGGTTCATGACACTTTATTTGCTTTGACCTGCAGATTTAACTTGAACCTGCATCCACGGAAAACCTTTCTGGCAGTGTTTCCTCGCCAACCCATGCCCTACATCCATACCGCCGTTCCCCGCCGACATTCTTCGCCCGAAAGCCTTGTATCCTCTCCAGCTGCGAGAATGCGAGGCGAGGGACATCCTGTCGCGCATCTCTGTTCACTCTGCTGCGCTGCGAGAGCCCGGAGTGCGTTTGCATTACACATGCACTTTTCGATGAGCTTTGCAATTGACGAGCACCATAGTCCTTGAACGAATAAGGTATTGTGCAAGGGAATAAAGGAGAATATGATTTGGGTAAATGATGCTTTTCTTCATATGGAGATCAGAGAAAGCGGGATCTCAAAGGTTAGGCACAGTGTACAGCTGCTTCATCCAACGTGACTATTGTACATCGGATCAGATTGTAAGATGACTTTGCTGTAATCGAACTATGTCGATGGAATCCACTGCTACTGAGACCCAACAACAGTGATGCAATTATTTAGTTATCCCTAACGTCTCATTTGATGCTTCCTCTGCTCCCCTGTCTTTGAAATATATCTTGCTCGGTGATGTGAACTAACAGATGCCAAGCAATGTAAAGTAAGAGTTAAGTTTCATGGTCCGGTAAATGCAGGATCATTGCATATTGTCAACTACATCTTTGTCGATCGCCGCAACATTTCATTTTGAAGTATAAAATGTCCAGCTTCCATATAAAACCCTCTAAGTCGTATGCGTTATGTTTTCATGATTGGTTCATACAGACAGAGTAAACAAAACCTTCTCATACACAAAAATTTATTTGTCCCAACCTCAAAGCGATTTCGGCATTCTTCACACAATGAACGTGAATTTAAATACGAGGTGTTATTTGAACCTGTACTGGTGCCCAAAACTGAATGAACTAGTCTTAAATAGTAATTTACGTTTGTTTTCGTCGGGATTTGAGTATTAGAAAAGCGGTTTCAAAAAGTCTTATTCATGCTCTAGGATACCGGACTTGGACTTATTCTAGTTGTCTTGTCTATCTTGCGTAGATTTCACACTGCACTGTTAATGAAAGAGCTCTACAGACTACATGTTTCTGTGTTATCAATGTAGAATAAATATGCCTTGATGACTCGATGTTTTGCATCTTTGTGATGTGGAATCCTGCTACAGAATTGTGGTTATCCTGCGTCAAAAGTTATTATAGTTATGGAAACAAATGAGCAACTAGAAACGGTTTGCTACCTAGCCACTAATATTTACCTTGGCGGATGAGATTGTATCATTTAAATGAAATCGGTCGATAAATTTTCTCTTATCCGAGATACTTGTGACTTCCGTCTGATATCTTTTTATCCATTGAAGATCGGATATATGCTGTGATTCGGCCGATCCTACGTTACACCTACAGAACGTATCTAGTATGCACTAAAGATAGATAGTTAAGACTGGCAATGTTCCAACTTAATTATCTTGACAAGCACTTAGCAGAAGAAGCAGATCAGCAATCTCGGATGTATCCTGAGCATCCTGATGGTTGACGATGGGGTTAGACATTTGCAATTGACTTCCTCGAGCTGAGGGGGATCGGGACACAAGTTAGCTCCAGATTAAAATTATTCCCAAAGACAGTGCGTGATGGAAAAACAGATAAAAAGCCGATTCCGTAAAGTGAGAGAAAGATGTCACATAACTCTGACGAGTTGCATTAAATTCAGTAAATCCCGCTAGGCTACTTGGTCGGGGCCCATAGCATGTGTCCATTCTCTGGGCTGTTTCGAACACTTGACGTGAACAAACAACCCCCACCCAGCTACCCGCGAAACGAAATTCGCACATATTTTCATCGATGTCACTATTGACAAATGCACAGTTTGGTTGGGGAATAGCTTACGAAATGAACACAGAAATGAATGGAAGAATAATCATTAAAGCGGGGCCAAGGTGATGAACAAGTCCTTTTGTTGAGTTAAAAGGAGTTTTGGTCGATTGATCACTTCATTGGTCTCGGGCATTTTGGTAATATGATGAGTGTTGATCACTGGAAAAGATTTCTTAGAAACCAATGCTTGAAACCAAATGCTTGACAGTGGATGAGCTCAGTATCCGGTTTGCGCGAAATGGGTCAGTAATCGGCTCTGTTGACCCCGAAATGGTAATCTTGGTCTGATCATAGTTGAGAAAATCTTTTCAAATCCGATTACATAATTGCTTTTCTGTTTCACATGTCAGTATGACTGTATCTACATTCGAATTGTTGGACGAAAGAAATTCCTCTCGCAATGACTGTCTCCTGATGTACCTGATCAAATTCATTATCGAATAAGTTTGATTTGGCGGGCAGTGGCAAGAACTCCTTTACAGAGAGAAGGGGGAGAGAACAGGTGCGCTTCTTGTCCTGTGGGCCGTTGTGGATCCGGTTGCGTAATACGCAGGGTTGACAACCAATTATATATATATAGCGTAATTAGTATGTGAATGACTAGAGTAAATTTCCCAGGAAGCATACGACCAGCTTTAAATTCTTACCACTCATTAGAAATGTCTATCCGGGGATCTCTTGTCCAGTCACTTATATACCTGTACCCAAAAGTGTACTTTCGAATTGAGTCACCTTTATTACGGTCACTAACATCCAACCCATCTACTCATGATTGAATAAAAATAAAAGTTCTGGACTAAAAAATACATCTGATGTAGCACATCAGAAGTGTGTGTCGTTTACGAGCACGATGCATCTGACGAACTTTCTTCCAAATTAGCCCAAATTCCTTTGCCTCAGGTACATTTCACTTACCTATTAGCAGCTTCGGATTATTCAGAGGACCTCATTTTTTCGGTTCCTCTCGACTGGCCTATTCAGTGAATTCTTTTAGTATGTGATTATTTTAAAATAGCCTGATTATTTACACACCGCATTATGTTGAGTTGAGTTCATCTATTTTATTACTCCAACCCACAACTTCTTCTATTTTGTTCACCTTCATGTGAAACCTTTGAAAACAATTATTTACTGATTCTAAAGATATCATGGTAGACGATTTCGGTTTCACCTACGTGTAAAAATAACGGGTACACTTCAACCTGTCACAGTTTCACCGTGGATTACACATATTTGTTACCTTCCAATCAGGTATTACGTAATCTCAATTCATTTCATCATGCCGACCTTTACATGCATCATTCACATTTAGCAGGCGAACATTGGTGCTGGGATTATTGATCTAACTTGACGATTCTCACCTGGTTTGCTCATTCCAACTAGTCCGGCTTGTTCAGTACATTTTCATGACCAAGACTCTATGGCTACATATTGCAGATACTGCACTATCACACAACTATAGCACAAAATCCTTAGAATAGTTGATAATCGTCCCCGCGTGATTTATCTGCATTGGTGCGCACATTACGGAAGGGATTCAACTGGTGTAAAAGCTTTACCATACTACTAACATATGCTATACTATTTGGATCATAGTGCAACATACGGGTAATCGGAGACTATCTACTTCCATTCTCCTCTGTTCGGCCATCATTTCATTTGGGTTTTCTTTCTCGTCCGTATCCTCTCCTTTGGCCGTTTGCTGAGTCTATCCCGCCCCGCCCCACTCCCATTCCCCAGTCGTACAAGCGCATACACCCACTAAATATCCACACGCCAGCCCGCCCGCCCGCCGGCCCGCCGGCCCACCCACCCGTGAATCTGCCATCGACTCATCTCTAATAACTTCAGCTCACTTCAAAATTTCTATTCTTTACCGGTTCAGCGTGTAAACACCCTACCACGACTACAATAAAGCAAACGGGGACAATCTATCTGGCGAGTTGGAAGCTGCGTGCTCCGGTGCATTTTTTTCACAGGTTCATTCATTCATTCCCTCATACTCAGTCACTCAGCCGCTCACTAACTCTCGTTCGCGCGCGCTCTCTCATCTCGTTCTGGTACACACCCACCCCTACACTTTCACCACCACCACTCGGTTCTCGGGTCTTTTTGTTCCCGTGTTTTCCCATCACTTCTCCACTGTTGCTCATACTGCGTGGTATTGTGGACGTTACTGGTGCCAGTGTTGATGGTGGTGGTGGTGACGGTGGTGTTTCGCTGATGCTGTTGCTACTCCAGTGATGATGCTACGTTTATCGAGGATTTGGATGTGTGGAAGAAAACGGCTGGATGAGAGGGAGGGAGAGAGAGGAAGAACATATCGTGTGTTGGTGTGGAGAGTCTACGTGAGTATGAATATGTCAAATGCACCTGGTGTATTCAGACTATAACACAACCACCACCACCACGATCAAGAGCAGCAGCAGAGGCGGCGGCAGCAGCAGCAGCAGCAGCAACAACAACAACAACAACAGCGACAGTCATGATTCCGATTATTTCGTCCCAAAACCTGTGTGCTTGCTACATTTGAACTGCTCGAGCGAGGGGAAGTGGGAAGTGTTAGGGATAGCCTAGCGTTCGGCTAGGTCGGTCGGTCGGTTGGTCGGTCGGTCGTTCGGTCACCGATACGCGTCACCTATTGGTCGATCACATTTCGGTGCTTAAACCGGAGCGAACAAGTGAAATGATGAGTACAACAATCCAATCAAGCGAATACTGTTACGTGTGTGTGTGTGTGTGTGTGTGTGTGTGTGTGTAAATCGCGAACGCAAGACAAAGAGGAGGGGTCGAACATAACTCTGTGTGCCATGAAGCTTGAGAAGTCAGTTGTAAGGCAAATAGTCTCGGTCGAAATGGAAACAGAATGCTGGGAAATTAACATGCACTTGCAAGAAGTTCGTCAACAGAAGACTTACAACTGCGTGAATCATTCTCACCCAATCCGTCATTCTCACTGTGTGTGTAAGAAGGCAGCTTGCCTGATTAGTTTATGCATTACGAGCATGCCCACTTAAGAACCAGACGATTTGTTTTCTTAGCCAGTACGCCTGAGCATTCCCGTTGATACCTTTACCGGTTGAGATTATGCATCTCAAACTAAATGAGACTCAAGCTGGGATAAAAACGTTAGCAACTAATGGAAATCTGTCGATTTAGGTGGAATGATTTGTATAAAAATATTTCTGTAAGTTTACTCGTCATGCAGTGCGAACGGGTTATTCATCATTAATCATCGGCACATGTCCACCTCAGTGGCGCAGTGATTCAGTCACTATCAACGGCGTGCTTTCGACCCTATGGTTCGAGGTTCGAGCCCCGCCACTGCCACTCAACACTATGGTGAAGCACCCATTCGTCACTGTCGTTGCAAGTACCGGGGCTCAACCAGACAGTGATAGACTGCATGATGAACGATTTCTTGACTGGGTCCCATCACAAATGAGCAGTAAATTACTGAGAGCCGGTACGGATATACCAAGTGGTTAGTGCATCACATTGTCCATCTCTCGTGCGAATCCCAGTTGATAGGGGAGAAATGTGTTGTGATGAGTCATCACAAACATGAGGCAAATCCTAGTGCTTTTCAGTGGTTCATCTTTCTTGATGAATATTTTTTGATAATCAAAACGAATCACTTAAACTGTCAAATGAACACAAAACCACCATGACTCAGAGCTCAAGTGTGAACCATTTAACATTTGACGCATAAGCGTTTCGGATCCCAACCCGGAGGATCACGGTTCGAACAACAACAGAGACAAAAAATGGCGCATATTACTGCTGAGGCACAAGTGGTTAGATACTGTCAGTTTATACAAAGAGAACAACACATTCTTATGATTTTGGTGTTCTCCCATTGCACTATTCATCATGTCAAAGGATAGCAAAGAATATTGAGATCGAACTCAGAGATTGAATTTGTGCGAAATAGTGACTGAATCCATTTCCTGATTTCAGATTTTCGAAGCGGTGGGAAATCTCTTCAACATTTTTGAAACATGTAAACTCAGTAGAAACGTGGATGCTCCGTGATTAAAGAACAAGGAGAGACAGCAGAAGACGACGACGGCGATGAGGACACCAAAGCAAAGCAGTTATTCCATGATCATTTGGTGTGAGCATTTCATTCAATCGATGTCTGTCAGTCCAATTAAGTATCCGACACGACGCTGAGTGTGAGCTAAACGCCAGAATAGATCACTGGTAGTAGGAATGGGACTGGGATTTCGATGTTTGGAACCGGCGATCTAAACCTAGATGCCGATAG
>UZAN01045193.1:0-12108 GCA_900618425.1 Echinostoma caproni
GAATATACAGGTAGGTATTCCATCTTAGTCAAAAGACCAGTTTAGTCAAAGACCAATTTGGAGAGCATCGTTTGTGAACGTCAGAAAGGTCAAGGTGAATGAAATGATTAGAGTGGTCGGAGAACATTGCATCATCCTGACAGTGTTTTCCCTAAACGGTAATGGTTCCTGTGGTTTTATTTAAGCTGTCCTGATGGGAATGGTTAGGCAATTTGAGTCATTCACTAGCGTGATTCCCCGTCTCAATTGTCGAATCTTGCCGCCTCCACCAACGCTCAATTTTGGTGGTAGCCACAGTTTCTCTGCCTCAGTCAACCGGTTTCCAAAACCAAACAGAGGTCCTCTTGATTTTTAGAGATTCACTCTTTCCATCGTGCATTGAACCCGGATGTCTGACAGCAAAAGAAAATCAAACAGAAAAGAAGATAACTGTGCATAGTATGGAAAAAGTTTCAACACTTCGAACGTTCTCAGACGGTACACTTGATTGTACACTGTTTGCAATCTATTCAGGTTTGCACTCAGAAGCTCTGTGAAACACACGCAACCGGAATGCAATAAAATTCACCAGCGCTCTTACTTACAGGAACGGGGTTCACTATTTTTTATTCCATTGTTCCCCATTCTCTCTGCCGCTTTTTCCCTTCTTTCGTGCGTCTTACGGAGCGTTAGCTGAATCGATCGATGCGTAGTAGTTCACGTCATAGGTAGTAAAGTGATCAGAATGACTACTGCATAACCCCCATCTCTATTGATTCCTATCGATCGTGTCCACGATAGACCTTTACTTTGAACAGGCTGTAAACGTATACAAACAGGTTCAATCCGGGCACTTTACAAATTTTATAATGCATTCACTGAATCGAGGGTTCTGTTCGGAGTCGTGAAATCAGCTCAGCGTGTCTATAGTTCACTCTGTGGCTGGCATTCCGTACACATTGACTGACTGAGGGTGGAATATCGATTAACCGTGAATTATGATCGGATTGAAGTGACTAGGTGATGGGAACATTTCACAACAGAACGTATATATATATATATATATATATATATATATATATATATATATATCCGGTTTGCGGAAGGCCAATCTCAATCTGCAGCCGTCCATGTCTCTGCACTTCGTTCAGTAGTTAAAATGGAATACAAAGGCGATTTATCATCTACTAAATTTGGTGCTCATTTTCTGTTCATCTCTCTAGCCCGCAGTGTTTAAGAGCTATGAATTAGCATCCAATTGTTTCGTAGTTCCTAGTTCCATATCTTGATCTCACTGTGTCTGTATCTCGATATTTTGCTGATAATAGTCTTTAAAATGAACCATACTTTTGTTATCCACCAAATTGATTAAATTTGCTAGATAGCCATTGTATTTTTTCTCTTATCAAATCGAAACCAAACGTCCATTGTTTCTCGCCAGTCCCGTTTACTGATTTGTTTTTATATGTAACTGGTACATGCAAACATTGCAAGGGGGCGGGGGTGGGATTTCAGTGCACAGTTTATATTGTATATGTGCATTGGTTTGGTTATTCACAATCTCATTCCGTTTGCCCATTTCTCTGTCCCTCCACATGTCATCCGTTTTTCATTCCTTCGTCTTCTACAATCCGCTCAACACAAACCGTTACACACACACAGAGTTAACCCGGTGGAATTCGACACGAGCTTGTTATTTCGGACACGATATTTTGTGATCAAATCGGACTGTGAATACAATGTGCACCAGTCCATTCGACACGGTGTCTGGTGCTCGACACGATCAGGCAATCAGTGCTTGAATGATGCGTACAAGTCGGTTCAGGCTACGGATTGTCGGTCTTTTGCAAATACTTCGACTGGCACAATTGAGGTCAGTTGCATTCTCCATCCCCCGCCCCTTTTCCACGTGTCTCGCTGTGCGTGTGTATGCACGCGTGCTTCTTATTTCTCGTCGACTCAAAAAGTAAATCGTACACCAAAGGTGTGTGGGGTGGGTGGGTTATACTCGTCGATTATTATTATTGTACATTTTTTAAAATTGATTTACAGTAATACTTAATCAATTTGATAGCAGCAATCCGCAGTAGAATTTGTCTCTTGCTCATTTGTTGTGTTGAACGTGTGTTGCACAGCTCTGTTTTATTCCGTTCTGTTCTGTTCTGTCCAGTGAATTTTCTATCCTGTTTAAATCGTTGGAATGTTTTCGACAATTACCTTCTGAACTGAGTATTTCCGATCCAGACCAACTGGTCCCCGACTGTACTGTGCTGTTGAATTGCCTAATGCAGTTCCCATTTTTGGCATCCCCGTCTATTCTCGTTTCAAATATCACGTGACATGTGAGCACCGTTCAGTTTGGATCAGTCACACTGTGACACACACCGATCAAACATTGCGACACAAAATACATTAACTGTTCCTTTTTTTGAAATTCTGACAAATTGTCTGAAGATGTCAAGTTATACTGACTTCCGTTTTGCTTCCCTATCGTCGTGCAACTTTTATCCCCAACAGAACCAGTCAGACCTGATGAATTCGACAAACCCGGGGGACAAGTTAGCCCCATCCGGTGTGAAACTAAGTGGCCACATTCTTCTGTTCTTCTCTGTTCGGTCGTCTGGCTATCTGAATGGGGTGGCCGAAATGATTGGTCCCGTTGACCCACAGAAACGATGCACCATTTGGTTGGATTCACGTTTCCGCGGAGAAATCCCTGTCCGATGGCTATACGTCAAGGTAAGTGTGTGTGAGAGAGAACCTAATTCTGGCACAGATCAGCTCACGTGATTTATTGCACACCATAGGTAGGCTAAATACTACTAACAAATATATTTAACAATTTAACTTCTATAAGTTTTTAATCATAATTATTCACGCACTTCGGTGTAAACCCTATAGTCACAAGGACTAATAAATCTTTTATATAAACCAGAAACCTTGGCGCCTGGAATTAGATTGACTAGCCGCATTACATCCCAATAAGATAGTGATGCAATTTTGAACTTTCTGCCGTTTAATATATATATATATATATATATATATATATATTGAAGTGCATAGCCAATATTCAGGAATGGAGCCGCTTCCAGTGAAAGACTACCGATCCATGAATGGACAAATGGACCGGCGGTATTGGGGATCAAACCGGGGAAATCCTAGACATTTTGACGAGCAGGAACACTTGGCCAACATCCCTGGTTCAGGGTGAACCAAGATGTGGCCTATCCAATTCAAGATGCGTTTCTATCAGTGTTGCTTTCGATTTGTTGGCAGTGAGGCTGGTCAGTACAAAAATTGAATAAATTCAATTCAAACTGTACCAAAATTAAATGACGGGTTCAGAACTCTATTCTTCTGAACCACTAAACCTGTCACAAACTTCAAACGAGTAAAGCCGCTCGACAACAAACATTCAAGTTGTTTGGAGGTTTTTAGTGGTCTCGGTTCTGTATTGAATGTTGCAAATGAAAATGACTCAACTGGCCCAAATACTAATTTCTGCTCCCTCTCTCCCCTCATATGACTGTCAAATTATGCGATTGGCAGAATTGCTGTAATTAATGAGAAATATTTGACGCCACGAAAATAGACTGTACATATCATGTAGTTCACATGCACAGAGCAAAAATTATTCGATCATGGTAGATTGTACAAGCTCAGAGACTAGGTCTGAGTTTTCAAGTCTACAAAATTCTTCCGGGTCTGTATCCAGTCGATCATTCTACTCCTGCATGTAGTCACCTAACTTCAGCGTTTCAGATTGGTTCGCCTGCTCTAATGGTCGTATCCGGTTTAACGCCTTGCACAGATTCGATTCCTACACTGAATACAAGTCCTTATCCGGCATAGACCATGACGGAATTCCCACAGACGAGTTGATATCCCTTTTTTCCTCTTTGATCGTTCTCGTGATCCACTCATCTGGAGTTCTGTGAAAATAACACGGCATTTTATCACTATAACAGAGACCATCTTACATGTGGAATCCAATATTGGAATTCACAAGCTGAGGCTCATCTCACGAAATTGGTTCTGAGTTCCTACACAAGTTGACTTTCTAAGCACATCTTGTCTCTTCTGAGCTGCATTTGACTGACTCCTAAATCCCTCACATTCATTTGGCATGCACTTTGCACTGTCAGGACCAAATTCCTCATTCGATGCCCGGAGTTTAAGGATCGATTGGCGTTCGAATGGTTTATTTTTCTACTTAGGTGTATGTGTGTGTATGTTTGTGTGTGGGAAAGTCAGACAGTTCAGCTCGCCGCTCGAATAGTGTGCATTGAACTCAAACAAATCTAACCTCACAGAGTTGAAGGTTAACGCATAGTGTGCTGCGGGTAAGGTCGATTTTCAGACATGTATGCACCGGCTTGTGTGTGTGTGTGTGTGTGTGTGTTAAAACTCGGTCACCTCAAGGTTTTCCACCCAAGATGTTTGTGCAAACTTGGTTCAGATGGAATTTAACGAGGTGGTTAGGCACCACATATTTGCGTGTTGTGTGTTTCGTGTTAATCAGGACACATTGAATGAGTCAAACGTTTATTGTGCACCCGGTACGGAGAAAGCGCATTTCAGAGTTCACAAATGATCTTCAAATTTCCGAGACTATACAATGAGAAAAACTCGACAAACAGTCCCTAATACAAGCTGCTTTTGCTATTACTCTATCAGAAGTGTAGCCGTGCAGAATTTTCTGAATGTACCAACTCTATTGTCCCATCGGTTTTATGTTTACTGTGTACTTCACAACACATCTCATGCAGTCGTATACTGTGAGACACCGAGATCACAATAGTGCTGCAGTCTGATAATCAAGGTTTTTCAGCCTTCCCAGGCCGTTGTCTACCGCATTCCTCTTTGTTTTACCCAGTCTTTGGCGATCGAATACCAGTATTTCGAAGATGATTATTCGAGGAAGTATGTAGCCTTTCCCGGTACTGCTAACATCGCTGTTCGAATGACTCCACGTGCACTTCAACACTGCAAGGTGAATCACGTTTGTGCATTCCGAAGAAGATATCCAGACGTTACATTCCGGTGGAATCTGGAAATCTTTCACACACACACACACACACACACACACACACACACACACACACACACACCAGTCTCATGGTGATGCTAGGAGGTGCAGTAAACCAAGGAAACAGAACCGAGTGATCGTGCTCCAACCTAGTGCATATCAAACTGGCCGAAATACCCGATGCCGAAAAGAACGTCGAAACAAACCTTTAGGTAACAACGAGAGTAAGATGAACAGCACACCAGTAATTCCTAACTAATCTAAGTATTACGCTGTATCTGCCGAATCGACCAAATTGTAACAGCGTGAGGAAAATCTCAGTTGAAACGGGCAGAGATATGAATGCACCCACAGAGGACTGGGTGTTCGCGTATTGATTGTTATTAACAGAACAAATTCGATCGATTAGTCAAGCTTTTTGTTATTACGCGTCTGCACCATACACTATAAATTGTCCAGCAACTAAACAAACACACAAGTATCTAGGTGATGCCGGAATTTTCATTGGTTTCCGATATCTTCACCGAGAATAAAAGCTGAGCGAATGAGTTTCTCGAAGAATTGTTGAGAAAGTATCAATAAACCACTAGATCCTTCAACTACATCAATTACACTGCATTTTTTCTGTATAAATGCTCAGTTGACAAAAAATGATAGTAGATTTGCGTTACATCCCAAGATTCATCTTCGTTCCCAATTATGCCTCTCAGAACTGCATTTGATCCTACTGGCCATGCAGGAAGATGAAAGCTGGGGTAGTTGTCACCTTTAGGAATTGGTCATTCGATATATGGTCAATATGTATTGAACTCTGTCGAAGAATTAGATCTGCGATAAACCGGTCAAAAATGACTACTTGCAGTTGCATGTAAATTCCGTTTGACCGCATGCCCACTAAAAACTAGGTATATATCGTATCAGTGAGGGACCATTCCCATCACGACAAATATTGTATTGGTTCTTCGGTGGTGGTGGTGGTGGTGGTGGTTGTAATGTTAGAGAAATTGGGGATAGCTTACAAGTAACACCCTAACAAAATGTGAATCTGGTTAACAGTGACACTCATATCAATGCAGAGCATGATCCATCGGTGTAAGTGAAACACTATGTGGACTTCTTTGGGGTGAGGGGGACACACACATAAACGCCTACGCTACGTGCAAGGCACACGATCGAGATCTGCCATGGGATTCGGGATATATGTGACTGAGGCAGGTCATAACATCGTCTCCTTCATGCTTCAACAAGAGGTTAAGAAATCTTTGTTCAGACCAGTGATGATCCGGACATCGCCATGGGGCTAAGTGGGCCTGGCAACTCTGAGGTTGTCCAAGGGACAACATGAGGTGATATCCAGACAACTTGGTTTGTAAGAGGTGTGGTTCGCTGTCTTCCCACAGTCGCTTCCGCTTGACGACGATCAAACACGCGGATTTTAAAGCTTCAGTGCTATCCCCTCGAAAACATCAGCTCATAAGATTATTGTAAATGGCTCAGACACATGTAGAGAGGCTGTCAGCTCAGTGGGTGCCGTTGGTGAAGAAAACTCGTGGATACCGTGGCAGGGGAAGGGAGAAGGGTTAAAAAATCAAACAGATCTGTCGCGCACAGAGTTGTCCCAAATTCTAGGTTAGGGCACAAATAATTGCAAATGTCTTTGGTGAGAGATACTGAATAACATTGCTCGTCATCGATTACCGTGATCAGAGACGTTGCAGTTCTATCCACACCACTACTAAAACCTGCTAGAAGAAAAACACAAGTGCGTAAGGTGAAACCACACAAATTAAACATTTAATACTTCTCTTTTGGTTCTTCTGTCTCACATGCACGAACCAGTTCGTTTCTATGATCTACTTAGATAACACAGCTCTGTCGGTCGTGACCAGGATCTGGTTTACATTTGCAACAGCAAAAGGAAGTGTCAGCATGTGCGATTGAGTCGTTTGCCACCATGCATTAGTCTTTCGGTGCGATAATAATTCAAGCGGATCCCTTATTATCTGATTGTTTTCAGTGGGGAATCTTCTTGACCAATGAACAAAGTACTGTCCTGTACACCATAAATGACATGACTAGCCAGGTCCGTTTGTTGCTTGCTGTTACATTCCCAACGCTAATTTGGGAAAAATGAAACACAGGAAAATGAATAAGATTAAGCCCTGAGAGATTGAGAACAACAATTATTTTTTTACGAGAGAACGGCTCTCGATTATTCGAACTACATCTTTGTTTGCTGGTTTTAAAAGGCCAGAGAAACCACAGATGTGGTTAAACATCGGTGGTTGGGGCGGGGTGGGGTGGAGGAAGGATACATCAGCTGTTCTGTTAGTATCATTGAATTTGTGCATATATATATATGTGTGTGTGTGTGTGTATGGGGGCCGGGAAAACGTGCTATCCCCATACTTTCGCTTCTTCAATTCGGGTGTGGTCACATCCATGAAACGAGGATTTACTGACTATTCACAGATGCTATAAATATCACTGCGAAATCGGTGCAGAGTGCTTCGAAATATATTTTGGGGATTGGTCGGCTGTCATCCAACTTTGCCCCATGAAATACTAGTCCGTTCATTTACACTGGCAAATTGAGTTTGGCCCTTGCTCAGCTGATCGGTGAGTTGCGATCGCTCTCACGTCAGCTCAATCGGGGTTAGATTCTGTCTCCCGCAAACCTCTCTTCCTCCATCTGTATCCCATAGTTGTATAATTTCTGTCAATGCCCAATGGACGATCACAGACTTCTCGAATCTGACTATGTCTAGGGATCGCAAAATAACCCAGGGCTTATTGTGTTTTAGTGTGCGGTTATCAGCCCCGTCGGAATTCGACTCATCCAGTCAATCGCGAATGACGCAGTGACGGTTTTGGCATTACGCTTGTAACCAAAACGTGCGGGCGGGCGCGGGCGCGAACGCAAGCAAACAGGCACGGACGCAACACACTCCAGATGCGTCTGTAGATGGATGTTTACCGTCCAGGACAATCGATCGACCATCGATCGATTAACAGTGCGATCAGCTGTGTGATAGTGATGTGTGTTTGATTCGGGAACGAAGTGCCAGGTGTTCGCGTGCGCGCGCGTCCATGCGTGTGCCTGCGTGCATGCGTTCATGTGCTTTCTGCGTTCCACAAATGCGGCGTTTCACATCAAAGGGGTTGATGTTTGGGGAAGGGTGGGTGGGGAAAGATAAATCGAGCTGCATCGGATTTTCTCACTAATCAGGTCGATTACAAATAGCCGACTTCCAGTTTCACAAGCAAATTGTCTTAGCGAATTTCAGTCAGTTCAGTGATAAATGACACAGGGTTCCAGTTTCAAAGATCCGGGGTCAGAATTAATGCTCAGTTGGTATACAACTCAGCCTTACAGTGATTACAGCTCAACAAAGTTCGTAGTGATTAATGGATTCCAATGGGAAGCCGATAACACGAGTTTCTTTCTTTTATCCATTATTCACTTGCATAACAATAGCGATTCAATAGGATTTTGCACATTGGATTATAAGATGCAGGCAGCTCTATGTATTTGTACAGTAACGATTGCACACCAACAGAACAAAATCAATGCCGGTAAAATCAATCGATCACGCTCCGGTGGTCATCTGAATGCAGACATACAGAGCCGAAAGCAGGGCCAATGCGCCCAGTTGAACGATTGCAACCTTAAGCCTTATCGACTACCGAGGTGCAGTAAAAAGAACACGGATATAGCAGGAGGACTCAAATGAATATCACCTGTAAAAGTTCACTTGGGCGGTGGTGGCCAAGTGATTAGGTCACCAAATTTTGACCGAGGAGTCCCGGGTTCAAACCGTTCCACCGCCGCCCGTCTTCCCTATTTCTGTATTTCCCTAGGCAGCCTTTGTATGGCCGCAGCCCCCTTCCTGAAAGTTGACTGAACGTTTGTATATTCAATAAATAAAAAAACGAAGATAAAAGACATTTCATTTAAAGACACTCTGATCAGAATCGGATTGAAATGGCCGCTTAAAAGCCTGTAAAAGCTCTGTGAATAAACATACTGCATCGTATGACCGTGCACATAGCAAATGAAGGAAGTACGAAAAAACCAGGAGGCTCTTTCTATCTTGTTGTGTCTCATTAGCAGTACGAATCTGTTGGCTCAACTGAGCCGATCAGCGATAAAGCACAGCTCATGTTTGCAAGTTTGTTTGCGTTCAGCTCAGTTCGCTCAACGCTCTGCACGGCCCTCCAGGGATGTGACTCGGTCCCTGACTGATTGTGACATGAGATTGGTGTTAGATTTTAATCGAACAGATGATGAATTTCGTCGTGCACAATATATAAAAGAGTTTGGCATTATCCATCCCATTGGTGCTGATTGCGAGTTTCACGTTGAATGTTGAGAATTCGTCCTGCACGGATCCCTGACTAACAGCATCTGGCTTCACAGAATCACCAAAGTAGTGTCCTTTCAAATTGCACCAGAGAAAGTTTTATTTTCGGATTTCTGTTTGGCGAAGTTCGAACTGTAACCAGTTTACTCACTGTTCCATTGACCTTCCTGTAGTCACACAAAGCATTTCAGCTCACACCTGATTGATTGATACCATTATAAGTGTGGTTACTTGAAGGTGGAAGTTGTTTGTGGTATAGAAACAATTATTGTTATTGCCGGTCGTTTCTATGGATGTTTCAAATGTAAAGGGAGCCAATCTTGTTGACTGAAGACGAGAAGAAAACGGATCAATATTGACTTGTGTTTTCAGCGTTGATGCGGGATGTGACGGGAACCCAGACTGCCATTGTTCTTCCGCGTAGTGAATGCTCTGACGGGTGCTTTTACTGATTGACAGTATGGCGTTGGATAGGGTGCAGAAAAAGTATACATGATCAATGGTTACTGATCATCAGCAAATGGAATTAAATACTCTCTTTATCGAAGATGGTAGAAGGATCGAACCTCATAGTCACGAGTAACCACTGCCCAGTTAGGGAAATTAGCGATTTGAACCCTGTAAGTAGCGACCAAATTAGGGTCCCAGTTAGATGAATTCGGCATGAAGTTCAACCATAAAGAAACCATCTACCATGTAGTGTTTGAATTCTCCTTTGTTATCGCAGCAAAAAATGACTCTCCAAATATCCACCGCATTCGCACGGCACTCATGCATACACGCACAAACAGCTAATAACAGACAAAAGCATACTTGTGATATCGAATTATCAAGTGGTTCATGACGTTTTACGCAACAACTAAAGTGCTTTTTCACAAAGACGCATCATATGTGTATTAAAGGTTATCTGGCCATAATGTACCGGAAGAACGGAGCGATTAATGTATCATTTTGAGGCACGCTGGACAAAAAACTATTGTCTTTCTAATGTTTGTTTGCAGCCCGGCAAAGATTGGCAGCGTGTTTAAATGTTCAGAACTAACGTGTCCATTGACTGCAAAATGGTCACACTACCCGAAACACAATAATAGCTTCATGCACCACACACAACTCTCGGTTGGTAGTGGCCTGTTTCTAGTTGCGGACCTCGTTTTCATCCTATATGACATTTTCAATTCAATTCGAATAAATAGGCATCTGTAACACAATACTGCATGCTTTCTTAGAACGTATTTCCCTGGATCAGGTGGTTGTATGCTTTACAATTCCAATAATCCAGACCACTCTTGGTTCCGCGTCTGACTGAATTGGTATACGTACAGTTTGTGCGTGGCCAGACTCAGACATTCGAATCTCGGATGGGCTCAATGAATTGTCTTATTTCACTCAAGGGAAACACCTACTATGTGCCCGCAAAACATGTCCGTACTCGAGTGAATATTGTGCGACTCCTTCAGGCAGCTTGAAATTACTCTGTTGCTTCATCACACACATTTTCTGTCTTTCCTGATCGATGTTTATCCAGAGTGTATTGTTATGTTTGTTTCTCTCAGAACGTACCGGCCAATCTGATCAGGCNATTTCCATCGAGTCTTACGATAATCGTCCGGTCACTGTGCTACGCGATACCAGTGAAATCACACCGGCAGCAAAGGGCGAAGAGTTGTTGCGTATCGTTCATGAATATGGACTACCCCGTTCGGTGTGTGTTCAGCCCAGTTATTGAGCCTCTGCACGAACCCGTTTGGTGATGAATTCTTCTCTAGCTTCCGCGTTGTATATGATGATGCTGAGGCCGATAAAACATAATGTGATCATTCTGCACGGGTACCATATACCTTTTATCCTGGCTACTGTTGTTCGTTGTTGGATCCCTTCATCAAGTGGTTATTATCTCATCTAGATGCATTCTATACACGATGAAACAGGTGAGTTGTACCGATTTGGATTTTTTTTTAAATTTTCGAAATGGTAAACCTCAGCCACGAGAACGTGTTTAGCCTGACCACGGAAGCCCCAGCACTTGGAGGGGCGCACCACATAAGACCACGTAAGTTCAGACGCGGTATTGAGCCCAAACGAGTAATCTTTATCGGTTTATAAAGTTCTAACATCTGAGAACGATTGATTATCAGCCAGAACGAATGGTTTATGCCGAAGCTAACGTTCCTAAATTAACGTTCACTCAGAGAAGATTGCTCGCACTCCAATGCTTTTCATGCTTACAGTCTGAGTTTAGTGACAACTATAAATAAGTTTGTGATAAGCCTGTGGGCATTTTTCGAATGGCACAATCATTTTTACTTTTATCTCGTCATGAACTTCTGACATTATCTGGATTTGAACAGATCGAGGGACATATTCACATTCCACCACCCATGTAGCTATCTAGGAAACGCTAGAAAAATGTGTCGTATTCGTGCTGTTGACCTTTTGTATCTTGAGACAAAAGCAATCAAGTCCATCGATCGGTTTATTGATCGGACAATCAGTGGTGTGACCAAGCTATTGTGACGAAACCTTGTCTCGTTCATCGGAATACGGGCGTGTGTGTGCAGGTTACTGATTTCAACCGTGTCGCTGTTTTGACTCGAGTAAATATTTGTTGATCCATATGTCATACGTTTCCATCTCGTGTGCATGTGTGTGTGGTTGAAAATACAAGTAGTTCATCTTTAGGGCTTTCCACTACGGGTAGTTCATTGGTACCTCATGAATCGTTGTTAGTAAAAAAAT
>UZAN01045193.1:12674-26334 GCA_900618425.1 Echinostoma caproni
GCTGATGTCAGATACATCACTTATGAGGTACATCGAATAAAATCACATAGCGGAAGAAGAAGACACTGGTTGAGAACCCGAATTTTTTGAGGTAGTAATTTGTGACAAATACTTCTGAATAATTAGCATAGATTTGTAAAGTTTTATGTGGGTTCTACAGCAGCTGAGAGTGCAGACATATGCGCCCAAGCGTTTGAACTTCACTTCAGTTTGTCGTTCCCTTAAAAGTTATTTATAGCTGTTTGTGTTTCGTTGATTACATACCATTTTCATGATTTATACGAATGGAATAATCTGCCTGCACGGTGGTCGATTTTATTTTCCTTTTTTATCTGACTACTTTCCGAAACCAGTAGTCAAAAGAGATATTGCAATCACGTAGCATCGTAGTTCATCACACGAACTGCCATTGTGTGGTAATCGCACTGTTGATCGATAACTGTTACTTCATGAATACGATTTGAAATTTGCACTAACATCCCTATCCGTATGATTTCAACGTTTCCAAATATAGCATATCAAATTGTATTTCACATTTCAGCGAATCGGTTCATCAACGAATCAGTCAGTCAGCCGGTCAGTCACCACTTTAGCTGTTTCACACAGATCGGCTTTGTGCGCATACTTTTCACTTTCTAACCACCACCTGCCCCCACCATAACCAACTTCATCCCCATTTTGATAGAACCTTATGACCATCCTGTCCCGTGCCGTCTGTTGCATCCACTCTAACAACGTGTGATTAGTTGAAAGACATTCCCTATCTTTCATTATTTGCCCACTTTTTGTACTTTTCTGTAATCAAACCGTCGATCCTCATCGCTATCCCACTTGTTATTTTTTCACTTCCGGTAACAAAAGATAAACAAAATTGTAAACTTTTGACGTAATTGCTTTCTAGTTTTTCTCCGTTTGCCGAGAAACCTAGATTCGTCACTATTGTGGGCCACCATATTTTTCTACCTCTATGACTTGTTCACTGTTCACATATTTTCGTCCCATTTTTCCCCAGTTCGCTCATCTCCAACTCTACTCAGTTAGCTTTCATCGTAATTTTTGAACACTTTTTTTCTCTTTCAAATAATCCAGTGCCTTGCCTGACTTCGGATACCTTGACTGCATATACCGTTTACTTGTATTCACGTACGGTCAATATCTGGGTATCCATGTCTATTGCTAGCCTTGACCGAGCATCTTGTTTATGCTTCAGCCGCCTGTTTACTTGCATGCTTATCCTACCACCCTCCCCGGTCTCAGTCACAAGGGGTCCAACACTTTTCCACAACTCTACTCTTTCCCATTTTCATTTCTTTGTACGTTCACATTCACAAGCTTAGTCGGATATGCTGTATTTGTCTTTCACACGGAGTTTCCCGTCACCACTCCCCAGCCAGTTGTTTTGTTTGCTTTTTTTCGCATCTGCCCCTCCCTCTTGTTATGTGCCTTGTTCTTTCATTTAACTGTACATTTAGACACACTACCACCATTATTACTACGGTGATTATCTTTCAATTATTATACCCACCGGCTCCGACTCATTCTGCTCTTCTTCCTCTTGTATCTTCCGTGCTCCACTCGGTTGTCTGTTTCTTTGATTGTCCACTTCTCCGGGTTAGGTTAACAGTATCTTCAACATTTTTGCGTTTTGTTTTGTTCATTTCCCTCTCCCACCCCGCTCTTTTTGTTTTGTTCTTCTCGGCCTTTATCATGAGTCGTAATTTTTTTCCAAACACATTTGAATCTTTACAGAATCGCTCGTCTACTCAGTCTATCTACTCGTCTAGACTGTAGCTTGATCTCTTTGTCTGTTTGAACATAGTTGGCTTCATGAAATTTTGTTACTGACGCTTCTCATCGAATCAACCTTCTTTTCATTCGCCACTCAGCCTCATTTGAACGGTCTTCTTTAAAAATGTACAACCAGTTTAGCGGGGTAGGAAGCAAGTTGCTCTAGCCAATTGTACTTACCCCTCCCCTCTTTCCACCGCTCTCGCCTGCCACACTATGCCGTCCAATACACTCGAATTTCTGTACCTATCGTTTCCAAACATAGTAACCGCCAGTCACAGAACAATTAGCGACAGCCTAACCTGTCACACGCTGAGCGATGACCAAAGTGTTCCTTCTCTCTCACTTTTCAAAGAACCGGTTCGTTTAATCGTTGCGTATGCTGGACAAAATTGACTAAAACAGAAACAAATACGCGAACAAAGAAAGACCCGTTCGACTTATTCGCACTGATGCTCAACTGGTCAGCGCTCACCTGTTGCGTAACCAACCAAAAATTCGCCGCAAAGTGGTTCGCCACTTTCTCCTTCCATTTTTAAGTCGTCCTGTCAAGAGAACAACATCAGTGAAAAAAAAATAAAACAAATAAACTCCCTACTGTTTGTTGGTATTTTGTCCTCGTAATACGGAACCGGTTTGGGGAAATAGAATGCACAGTGCAAAATGGTTCCTTTGTTCTTCGTCCGGAGCTGAATCAAACTGAAAAAGTTGATGAGTTATGCGTATTATTTGGCCACTGTGTGAGTGACAGGCAGAAACAAGCAATTGATTTCCCAATCCCGGTGTTTGACCTTATGCGTCCCACAATTACCTGTTCTTGTACTTGCAAATGACTTCTTTCGATTTCGGAAAAATTATTCTATCGGTTTTGAAAAAAACCGAGCTGTAATGGATAAGAGGTTTCACTGAAGCACCAAATTCAATTCCGATCAGGTCATTCCGTTGTATTTACTAATGTCTTCTGTTCAGTTGCTTGCTCGTTTGACCATATTCGTCTTACCATAGCTTGATCGGCAATCCCGAAATCTATCTTTATATATATATATATATATATCACCCGCGGCTTCAAGTATGAATCAACTAACAAGTGACTATTCAAATGCAGATCAAATTCATTCTATGGCATTATTTTTAATTTCAGTCGATCGATTGTACCATTTTATTTGATAGCTTAGTTTCTCTTGGTTTTGTTCCAACAACCATGTACTTCTGAATATATAGTTGTCATTTCGGTTTCCCCAGCCTACTATGTGAACTTCCATCACCAGACCTTGTAGTAAATCGTGTATAATCACGCAAACCGGTGGGTTCGATGTCACATGTGATTAGGACAAGAAACGTTTGATGCTCCTGTTGCTCAGGTACCTTGTTTCCAGATCACAAAGGCGTGATTTCCTCATATAGATCAAAAATCTGATCTGATCTCTCAGTCCTGCAAAACTAACCCTGATCGAACATTCTTGGGCGAGGATTTTGAATCAGTGAGGCTGTTGTTGGTTTGGTTCAATCTCATGGTCCACACACCTTCAAATCAACAATTAGATTATCCAGTCATCGAGAGATCAAATAAACAAATGGACAATGTGATTTTCATGACTGTGAACGTCAACATTCTGTCCCAGTTCGATATGCCTGTATCGGATTACAAGTTGGATAACTGCCAAATCCTACCACGGCAGAACGGACAGAAACTGGGCATCTTAAAATAGACATATCAGAATACATGCAATCAATCGCCCACGGACACTGGTCGCGTGTTTGAACTATCATGTTTTTTCGGTTAATCAACCATATCGCGAACGTTTTACTCGAAATGTCTTAAATCAAATGCAAGTGTTAAGGAAAATACTGGAAATGTTGGTCCCAATTCCGTGCACTTTACGAAGCGGCATTTACACCCATCACTCCTATTGGGTTGTCAAATCCACTGACTACTCAAGGTCAGCATCAGTTTGAGCACGAATGCCCGTTGTGAAGGCCCAGGTCTGGGCTCTGTTTCGGTGACCAAGAGCATCCATCAGTTCAATCGATCTATGATTGCTGCTTCCAACCCTTCAAGTTCAGAGACACGCACGTGACGATCAGCGTTTTGTCCGATATGAATCGTCATTTGCTCAAAGCCTCACTTTGTTTCGGTCAGTAATGAAGTGTTTGCTTTATTAACTTCGAATTAATTCACCAATCGCGTTCTACCGAGAAGTTCACTACATCACGCAACGTCTAATGGGCTGGGTCTATCATTATTCGAATTAGATTGATTCTTCCTTCTAAAGGAAATTACTTTGTGAGTGGACCATGGAGAAGCGTTGTAGGATTTTATGGGTGGGTGGTTAGACTATTTATTTGGGCGTGTTAGACCGTTGAGTGTTGGTCGAATAGCGTTTGGACGAGGATGAACTAGCTCGGTGATGATCTTGGTTGATCGGATGAAAAAGGGAGATGTGACAAGGTGTATCAAATGTCCTACCATAATAATCCGACGCAAAATGTGGGTGATTGGACTCCGGGTTAAACCGTCAACTATGTAGGCCTTCAATTCAAAACCAAGTTCCAATTTGCTTTATGCGCCCTAATGGTACAGTCTCAATAGTTTACGAGATTACAGCGAATAGGCACGAGTTTGGAAACAGAAATTAAATTCCACATGGTGGTGTAAGAAAAACTCTAATTGAAGCTCCTTTTCATAAAATAAGTGACAGTCGCCCGACAATCCACTGAAAGATGGGCAAGGTACAGAACAGTAATATCTCTGTACAGGAAGAGGCTTGCAGAGAGAGAGAGGGTTTGACATTTGGAACGCGTTCGACGCCGATTTGCTAATTTAGTGAATCAGTCAGTGTCTCCCATCACGATCGTTCGTTTCAATATGTACACATCCAGATGCACACGAACAAAAAAAGCAATCAACCAAAACATTCCTAGCAATGCTAATTTATCGGAGCAGTAGTTTACGGGACCAGGAGTACTAAATGAAATCCCTTTTCTTCTAAACCAAGAATAAGTAAAGAAGAGCAGTGTGCCAACAGTACGCTCCATAGAAATCAATCACAACTGTTTTTTGAACCCGTATCTGTAAAACTCGGTCTGAAGAATATCGTGAAAATGATTCCAATGTTAGAAGATTAGAAAGGTTGCAGGTGAGAATGACAATAGGATATGTAACAGAGTCAGATGTAATGTTCTCATATTTAACAATAAAATGGGGAATATTGGATGACGGGGACCGGTTTTGAGGCCGAAGTCAAAATCAACATACTTTAGAGTATCAAGTTTGGATTAACCCATTCGATTATTCACAGGTACCAGGCACTCCTGATGGTCTTGGGTGTGGGTTTCACTTCCTGGGGGATCGTTAATTTCCCACTAGTTGAATGCGATGGAAATGGTTATGATAACCGACAAACAACACCGGACAGCTGTTTCGTCTTGTTTGGGACTCGTCAACAGTGCGTACTTTCTGTGCTCCTGTCAGGACTCGAACAGCGAACCGTGTAGCTCAGGGGTAAGGGTTTGAAGCTCCAATAAGAAGGTTTGCTGTTCGAATCCCGACGGGGACACAGAAGATACGTACTGGTGACAAGTCCTAATTAGGACGAAACTGCTATCCAGTGCTGTTTGTCGGTTATTATAAACAATTCTATCACCTCAAAATCAACATACTTGCCGAAGCTCAGCACGAGGGAGCATGACAAGGACAAGCCATGCGGTTCGTTGAAGTTTTCGTGAAGGGAAGGAAACTGTTTGAACCACATGATGACTGACCAATTGTTAAATCGATATCATACTTGCTGTTAATAACGTTTTAAGGGGAATGGGAAGAATTTGTTTGTGTAAATAAAAACAAAAACAATGCAAATCAAATGGCACTCTGAAAAGCACCATAAATGATGTTCAACAAGTAGAGCATTGCCGTTAGGTGAAGGGAACTGGTTTCTACCAAAGAAGTACATTTAAGGCTAACAAAAAGTTCGGCCCATCCAAAGAAGTTTATGTAATGTCAAAAACGTGCAACCTCTCCACAGCAATGCGATTCTAAATATTTGACTTGAACAAAACTAAAAGTAAGACTACACATTCATACGCTTGAATCGCATTTAACTTAAAGTTATCCGTGAATAGGGGTGTGAGACAAATTATATTGATTTTCTGACCATCCATCCTTCAACCTGATACGCGATCATCACCAAGCGCCCGGGAAGGACTATCCTGGAAATTCGCTTCTGTTAGAGTTCATCAGCAGTGCATACACACCGTCCATCCTCCTGGGCTTTAGCCTCCAAACCCATCGCAGTGTGTTACCACTTCACAAGCAAGTTCACACCCTGGCTTACCAGAATTACCCATTCATTTGTGTTCATATGTCATCTCCAGATCGTCATCAGGTCATTTCTTTGGGCCCGACAGGANAATTTAAGTCTGATGCGCATGATTATCTCAATAGAATTCCTATTTGAGATATTGTTTTCGAATTCACCAACCGGAATTACTCACTGAGGAGCAAGGTTATCATCTTGTAGAAAGTGTTTGTCGACCTCTAAAATGATTGGCAGTAGGTACATAGACTGCTCGTGGTTTCCAAGATAGTAGGGTCACCTATATCTTGAGCAACCAGATGTATGCATTGCATGTATAATCTGTTATTTTCCATGCTTTGTTTCGCATGTCATTATGAGCCGCGATTGGGTATAGCACCGTAGGCAGTGTCACATTACCAAGTAGAGCCTCGAGTCGTACGAAATCCAATTAGAAGGGAGAAAAGCTTGAATTTTTATCTTTACTGCGATATCGCAAAAAGAGGTGTAGACAATGGATCGCTGCTTTATTGACAATTTCTTAGGGATAAATCTTAACCCGGCTGACCTCTAACAACCGAGAGTTGTTCTGAATGACTAACACATATTGAGCAATGGGTGTTGCTGTTGAGCTGATCAACACATGCATTCCTTGGGCAAAATAACTACAAACAGAGAATGTGAGCGGTTGCTGTTGTTTTGAATCCCCTCAGGATTGGACAACCTACCTTCGGAGAAACAGGATTTATTTCACTGTGGGTTTAATAAAGAGATGAGCGGATGGGAGCTTCCGGCTTCAGATGCGGCAGCAAACGAACGACTGGATTCATCAATGTATGGACAAGGACGGATGCGTGTATCACAGCGCAAAGCAAACCATATTGCCCAACAGCTCTTAACAAACAAACACTATTTATACTTCTCATTTCGATTTTTATCACAATTTTATCAGTCGGCTGCACCCATCCGTTTTAAACAAAGTTCATCGAAGATGAAATTGCTTTGAATTCAATACAATGTCACTGCGTATTGTTGGCTTCGAAAGCATCAGTTGGTAAAAGTACTATATTGACAGTCGAATATAGAGCAGAAACTTATCACACGTAGGGAATAAACATTGAGTTTTATCCAATATTAGGTTTTTCATTGTGAGCCCCAAACTAACTACTGGATCCTGGTTATGGAACGAACGGTGATGTCTTGAAACCGAGAAGTACACGTGTAACGTCAGTATTACTGGTTCAATCATCCCATTACTTTCATTATTTACGTGATAGCAACTTGTTAAAAGTTCAACGATAGTTGAATCTTCCTCTGAATATTTTGTACTTTAAAGCGATCATAAAATAATAATATAATAACAATAGGGATTACCTGTTTTATACAATGAAAACAAAGTTAATTTCTGAAAAGTCATATTTTGACTTTGCTTATATCACTGTACTACTGGTGATACCCTGAGGAGAATAAACCAGTTTCATGAATGCGTCCAGGCCTAGCGAATAGCTGCAATGGTCCCGATACATGTCGCTCTTGTTCGTTTTCCACTGGAGAGTGCCATACACCATCTGAATACCAAGCGGATCTGCGTTTACTGCAGTGTTTAGTCATTTTTTAGTTGCGCCCTCTCCCCCCCCACACACACATTGTTTCATCGGTGTGTCACTAGCATTGACCCAAGAGTGATCCCTTGATCGGATAGATCAGATTAGATGTCGTAGTTGGGCCGATGGACGAGCGATGCAGCAGCACTTTCCATGGTTTCAGTAGGGATGTTATCAGGTTAACTTACTTTCAAGATGGATCTGAGGCGCCAGTAATCAGTGTTTTCCTCCAACTTAAACAGGATTTCAAAGTCTTATGCCGCGGTCTAACTATTAGCCACGTTTCGATTCCTGTGAACGAGTTAACTGAGAAACTTTCAGAGTATATCATATTGCTTTCCATGTGAAATTGGCGGAGAGGATTCTCACAGATCCTGACCACCCATTGCAGGCAGAAATGATACTGTCATTCCCATCCGTCCACCCGCTCTCGATTCCGCCAAATTTCATCTCGTATAAACACTTACCGAAATTCACTTCCACTCTATCTTGCACGTTTACTCACAAACAAAGAAAGTTTAACAAGTGAACTTCATTTTAACCTTGAATTATGAAATGTCCCTGTGTCTGTAAACACTTTTCTCCTGTTTAATATATTATATGTTGGTGACGGCTGGCGCGCATAGCTTTTAAACTGAAATGTAAGGTCCAGTGCTTGTAAAAGTTATACAAAATACAGTACAATGCAATATAGAACTTCAATCGTTAGATGCCGTTAGCTGACAATAGCTAGGCTTCACAGCAATGCAGGAAGACGGGGGAAACTTATGCACCAAACACCATCAGCTTCGTATTAAGACTGGTATCGGTCCGGTACCAGAGAGCAATTTGATGTGGTGAACGCGCCGTTTGGGTCGTATCTGTCTGCCTCCGGAAATTAACCGTGGTTTATCCGCTAAGCAGGATTGTGAATCCAATGCAACTAAAGGCTCTTACAATTTCTGCTGCCCGTCTGTTCAGTTGAAGGGGAACATTCTCTTAACCAGGGGGCATCATGAAAAAGTTGTTTTGTTGGGATTGTTCTCGCGACTGGTTATCGAGGCTTTTTCCTCACTGTCGTTGAAGGCGATTCGCCAAGCTGCAGGATCCTCCATACGCATTTCCACACAATCCTCGAATTCAAGGTCGATGATCCAACAATCTGCTAAAAATTGAAAACATTGGTAGCTCCGTTCCGTTTGATGATCAGGTCGATAGTGGGATTGAGCAACAATGCAGATAGTGAAGATGTACTCGATGCAAAAAGACTGGGACTATTGTTAGTCCGCACCTTATTTAACCCATCAGAGGGACAAATGGTCTCTACTCAGTTCAGTCGGCTGATCAGCCTGCTCATGCATTTTTCACCCTCACCCCGAAGTATACCTCTTACGAGTCCCGTGAACCAAGCTATTTCTAAAATCTGGCGTTATTGTCGATTTTATACAAAAGAAACATTTGAATGATCCATGGACAATCTGTGCTAAATTGACCTGTTGTTTTCTTCCATGGAATTTTGGGTGATGGTTTTCAAGCATGCTATGCTCCACTCCAGTCTTTTCGGTTCTTTCATCCTCCATGATTTCACGACTTGGTCCTGGTATAGTGCTCGCTCAGCTGTGTTTTGGTGTAACTTTTGTCTATTCTCTACATCCTGTACACACCGGAAGTCCTGTGAGAGCAAACCGAAATTTTGCTGTCTGGTTGTATTCGTCGAAACTTATTCAATTTCTTTTCTTTCAAGATATTAATCAGTTGGTACACCAAGCTATCAACCGAGTGACAACACGTTATTACTCGAACTTTATATGTACACACCCACATATCTGTGTCCTTCATTTAAAACAACCCGAAGGAACGATAATATCTTGCTACTCACAACGTTCCTATGCGAAATACGCTAATCCGTGATAAAAGCTACAATTTGGCCCACAAATATCCGATTTCCTCCAAAGCATCCCATTTCCAATTTAAAATTACTATGGGTAATCTGCAGAAAAGTCTGCAAGCTGCAATACACATGAATTGCATTTCTGGTTTTGTTGAACAGCTCACGTAAGTTAGTATCTTAAAATTCGAAATAACTAAAACATTACACTTGGACATTTATAGTTCGAATCAAAAGCCTAGATGTCAGGTAACGCTTACTTCATTGTCAGTGGTTGGTTGAGAACTATGTTTATTTTCTACCCGGATTTCGGGCGGTGACAGAGAAGCGGGAAGGAGATCGATGACCAAGGTTCATTCAGGCAACAACAGATTGCTAGTCGGCGGTTGCGTATACTTTAATGCAGTTCAGCCGATTGTGATGTCCGAAATCACTTGACGAATTTTACTGGAAATAGATGTCTACCATTTTTGGTTAATAGTGTTTGAAGGACCTGGGCTATAGTAACGGGTTACCGAATACAAGATAAAACGCTTACTGCATGGAGAATGGGTCAAACTGGGCATTGTCGGAGAGGCGTATCAATAGAAATACCAAGAATGATAGTTTCCTTGCTGTACTTACGGCGACCTTTAACAGCAAGTGAGAAGATATGAACTATCTGACAGTCAATGTTCACAGTGAGTCAGTATTGACATTTCGGTTCAAAAAAGACAGATTGTACTCAACTAAAATCAAACAAAATTGACGTCAGTATTCCGCTATCCCCTATTTGGATAGAGCCATGAATAAAATTTCTACCAGCTCTGTGGATAGATGTTTTCCTTTTTACTGACTAGTGATTTCAGTTGTAGTGTTTTGACGAAAAAGACTCAGATGCCCTACCAATTAAGGATGGGAAATTTCAAGCATGCGATTCCGCCAATCCGCCCCAGCACTGTATGTGTTCTTTGGTGGAGTTGCCGATGTCTGGTGATAATCACGTGACGAGTAAAAGAACGTCTGACGATAAAACATGAGAGTGGTCTTTATTCCATTTTGCAGTAAACCAGAAATACGGCCTACGAAATACGTTTCCATGAAAAAAAATTTTAGCACTTAAATAAGCATATAGTTATAAAGTTAAAATCGTTATTTGGCAGATTTGAAGTTTATATGACGATTGTGAAAACTTCAGTAGCCTCGGTGGGATTCGAAGCTATGCATGGACGCCGCCTACGCTTTGTACGCGCACCAGCTACCAGCTGAGCTACGAGGCCACGCCGATGGCACTGATCTTTGCACATTCGAATTACCCATCCAAATCACAGAGACATATGGCGTCCACCAGTTAGCATATAAGCTGAATGCCCCGACAGTTAGTTTAATATATATTTCGGGTGGGGGTATTTGTCATTCATATCTACCCCATATTTTTTAAAACCTATGGAATAAAAGCATTTACAAAAGGGAAACATAACATAATCAGTTCTCAATCGATTTTGAACTTACTTCTTATAATTGGCTTGTTGAAATGCAACGGTGTTCAACCGGTAGCTGCGGTAAATTCATTCATTATCCCTTGACGCTCGCATCTGGATCTTATTTCAGTGGTAGGTAGAGTTTTCTCTAAATCCGCCGTTACAAACTCATTCATTCTGAGAACATGTTAGCAAACAAGCTCATTTTCGGTACCACATCAACTGCCTAAATAGAGCACATCAAAATGCCTCAGTTATACGGACTACCTATGATTGACAAGGATGGGATATCGCTGCATCCCATTTCGGATTTGAGTAATTCGCCGTACCACACTCTGGATAGCTTATCTATTCGAACCATTCAGAAAAGACATCATCAAGTTTAGTTTACGAGATTTCTTTGATTTTGCCAATCACATTGCATTCATCGACTTAACTAATAAGTCAACGTTCTCGCTCGATGTTACTTCATTATTTACAAATGTGCCACTCCAAGAGACCATTGAATTCATTGGTAATTATGCAGAAAACTCGGGAAAGTCTGTTGCACTACTCTCATATGAGCTCAAGCGACTTCTCTATCTATGCACATAAAACATACCGTTTCAGCTTAACGGTGCAAAATCTAGAAAGAAGACTGGATAATCGTCATTAGGACCACTATTAGCAGAAATTTTCATGGCCAAATTAGATAATGGAGCAGCCTCAAAACCCACAGAAGAATCCAGTGTTTACAAGCGGTATGTGGACGACATCATATGTTTGTGGGATGCTGACAAGGATGCCGATATTCTTTAGGTGAATTTCAGTGAAGCTCATCAGAAAAAAGGGTTCACAATCAAAGAGGAACTCGCATCTCTATAGACGTGTTCTTGTCCCGTCGGTCAGATGATTCCATACGTAGAAGTATACATCACAAGAAAACTTAGACGGGACAGTATACCAAAGTTTCGTCCCATTGAAACAGAAGGATAATCTGATTTGCTACTTAACCAATAGGGTTAAGATATTTTGTTCTTCGGACTCTGTTGAATTTGAACTGAAAGCAATGCAAGATGATTTTTAGAGAATGGATATCGTGAGTTATTCATTCATAAAGCATGATATCTTATCCACCCAGGGCGTTATCCAACACAGCAAGTAATAAAGGTGTCTATGTCTTCATCCCAATCAGTGGAGAAACGACTGAGAAAATAGTGAGTCCAAGAATTCAATCGTCCGTCAAACTTTGCGGTTGAGCCCCGCATTATATTTACATTCAAACCTGTTCTCTCTATACAGACCAAAGAAAGATTGCTCCCGGTTGTTACCTCGTTTTGTATTTGTCAGTTCACCTACCCCTGTGGAACAGGCTATGTGATTTGAACGATGAAACGTCTATCTGATCGCATTAGGGAGC
The DNA here is from genome assembly GCA_900618425.1 of Echinostoma caproni. NCBI lineage: Eukaryota > Metazoa > Platyhelminthes > Trematoda > Plagiorchiida > Echinostomatidae > Echinostoma > Echinostoma caproni. The sequence goes on from UZAN01045193.1 coordinate 25,085, forward strand.
ATCAACACATGGATTGACAAGGACCGAAGCGACAGTAATTACAAGCCATTTGACTGGGTCTAATTAATCAGCCAATGTTCTTGAGGTTTTTCGTCCTCTCTATACGATCAGGGGAAGGCTGTTTGTAGAGGCCAAGTTCCGAATTTCGTCAACATCCGAGACAGTTGATATCTGTCTCCACTCTCGCCATCCCCCCATTAGGTTCAGAAACAGTTAGTAAGAACCTTGGCCATCCATTCACAATTGGGTGACACCGTTCATGAATTCACAATCATTTAGTCACTCACCCTTCCAAAAACACCTTCCGTCATCCGCTTCGCACGCATACACAGACATACAAGCTCACAAATTTCAAGTATTACAATTCCATTATCCCTTGTTAACTCCTGATTTCCTTCACAAATATGTGCCTCCTTTCACTGCCTGTTCACTCTACTATAAATTGTGCTCTATTGAGTCAATTGACGTAGCACCGAAAACAAGCTTTTTTGCTACTATATGTTCTCATGACTATTCATTCATTCTCGATGTTCGTTTATGATTGTTATGTCATCAAATTGACAGTGATCAATCATTTTTAATTTAACAACCTGCACTGTTTGACCGTAATGATAATGATCATGATGGTGTGATTTACGCGAGTTCGAGGATTCGAACAAACGCATTTTTTTTATGAAGGAACAGGGTTAACCATCGCCGGGTTAATCAACTCAACAAGCTGAATTAGGACCTTCGTTGAGAACGGCCCAAGTTTCATTCAAAGAGGTATCAAGTGTAGTGGGTAGCTCACGTGTTTAATGATCTTGTATGTGAGCAAACTAATTACTTGAAAAAAGCTTAAAGTTTTCCTATCCATATTCATACCTGAAGAAACCATAATATTATAACTTCGTTAGTTCAGAGCCCAACTATCACAACGTGCCTTGCATTTCCACTGCTTCTCACTGTGAATTGATTGCATATATTTATATATACACCACGAAATAGAATCCAGGCATTGTCAGTATGTCAGTATTGATTGGAATTCAGACTAAGTCATTACGCCTACACAGAACCTCGTGACAAGCGCAGCTATGTTTTCACAAAAACGGTGCCTGGTTTTTTCTCTGTTACGCATGTCCAGATATGGCTGTTTTCAAACACAAATATTCGCCCATGAAGCAGGTTTTTCCCCCGGAAATCTCCATGAAAGAACCTTTTGAATGAAACCCCGAATACAGTATGGTAAATAGTACTGAGATCACACAGTC
>UZAN01045194.1:2326-16462 GCA_900618425.1 Echinostoma caproni
TTGGGTTGATGCAGTATGTGATATACCAAGATTAGGTCTCCCCGAAGTCGGCGGTATTGAAATGAGTAGGGTCCCATTAGTTGCAGGAGTTCGGACTATGTCTTGCCATACACACCTTTTCCAATTTTGTTGCCAGCCTTTGAGGACGTTCCAGAGTCCTTTTGTTGCTGTTTAACCATGGATTCCATACTTGAACGGCGTACTCCGTGTGTGGCCAAACGAACGCTGATAGCAAGCGTGGGAATAGTGTATTTTCGAAAGGCCCAAAAGCACGTCTGAGTAGTCCAACTTGCTTTAGAGCCGTGGATGTTACTTTGGCACAGTGCATGAAACATCCTACGTCCTCCTGTACCATTACTCCTAAATCCATTTCGTCAGTGGTATGCCGTGGTATTTGGTTCCCCAGAACATTGGAGAATTGAGTCTTATGCCGCATGGAAATAACTATGCATTTGGAAACGTTGAAGTCGATATCATTGGCGCTGTAGATCTCTTTCAGATGTATCGTTCAGTGGTTGCATATCTGCATAAAGTGTGAATACATTCAAACACAGTTCTAACACACAATGAGCTCCTACAACACACATACACACTCACAATGAACATGATGAGCCACGACCAGAAATGTCTGATAGCTGATGTTTATCCTGTAATCTGTTCTTTATCTGCTGCAAAGAAAATAGTCAGTATATTATCCCCATCTGTTTCTAATGAAATGGTTTCCGGAAAATCTGGTTTCTATTCAGGAATCCGATTAATTTGACTGTTTACATAGTATGAAAATAATGGTATCCGATTATCGTACAAACCACATGAATAAACATAGATATAGCAAACTTTTCTATTACTTTGACCATTCAAACCACGTTGCATCTAGTTTTGACCGGGCCCAGAAAACGCGGCGGTCAGCAGCGGTAAGCGAGACACCTTGCTCACTCAGTCATTCATTTCTTAGTGTACACACATTCCCGTTCAAGCGCAAAAAGATAGACGGACAGTTGGTGGGGCTGTTGGTTAAGTGGGTGGATGGATGTGTAGATGAATGGACGATCTGGTCAATGATTTTGTTACCATTTTGACAGGTGAAATGAACTAGAATTGAGAAAGAAAACCCTAAGTGCGATACAGTAGCATTATGCCTGGAAATACACCGAGACTGTTAACAAGTCAAAACCTTTGTTGTCATTTTCTTGTTTTGCGTGTTGTTTTGTGCAAGTTTTCACAGTCAAGTGTGTCTACCGGATTTGTGTCACGTGTCGGGTATGCGTGAATCAAGAAGGACTGGAAGCGTATTTGCCACACCGTGTATCACAAAGGTGATGGTTCTTTTGTTTCATCGTTCTTTTTCTCGATGAAAACAAAAGGACTAACAAATTAGAACTTTGTGGACAACTGTATGGCTGAAAATGACGAATGAGTGCCGGTCACTGCGTTCTCATAACGACTTATTTGACAGAGAAATAAATTTTACCATGTGATTTGAAAAATATCTGATAATTAAAAGGGTTTTAGTGGTAGGGTATCAGTGTATTCCTCTGTGCCCCGAGTCTCTCACATTTATCACCTGCCAGCTCCCCACCCCACACCTTCCCCCCGTGCGTAAAAGTCGCATCAGTTGCCCACTTTGTCGATGATAGCGATCGGAAATAGAAATGAAAGATTTGCTCCCTCTGATTTAAACATCCTGCCTGCTTGAAGACAGTAATAAAATGGATCGGCTTGTTTCCAGATTACCGTCAAGGTTGGAAGTGTAACTACAATTCAACTACTACTCTTATATTTTAATTCCTTTTATTGAACATACAAAGATACAATGCTCAGGAAGAGGGAAACGACCAGTCAAAGAATTTCCGTATANTACGTACCGAGGGGGAACGAGGTGATGGTGGTGAAATTTGAACATACGTGACCCGGAGTGGCAATTTAGTGATCACTGCAACTAGACCGACACCGCTCGGTGGCAGACGTCAGTTCTGCTGTTAACCAAACAAAAACGTATTTTGTTTCTATTCTCTTCTCCGTTAATATTTTGATTGTTCTTTACCGCCCTGCAAGATGTCAAACTAAATATTTGCCATTGATTTCACAAGAAATGCACAACTTCCCATTTGAACTACCAAAATTACGGTTTCAGGTATATGAAAACCTTCAACAGATGGTTTCGTTTTCACGTTCATCTGTAGTGCGCATTGCCTTTGAAAGACTTAGTCTAGTCTGGAGTGGGTATCTTGAAGTTCGGTTGGTGACCCTTTTCTTACACCTGACCGAATACTCCCGTAAGGCAAAGCCTCTCACATTGCCTGTGTTTAGGACGTCACACTCACTGCCTGCCAGTGGCCAAGCCGGTTACTCACCGAGGATATAAGCGAGTCGGTGAAGCACCGGCAGCTCACTACGCGAAGTTGATCAAAAGCCCTGATTCCAAACCAGCTAATGCTTGATTTACCAACCACATTCACATTCTCCAGATTGTTTCTGCGGCCATCGGTTTGCTCCGGTATCGCTGTTTATTGGGCGTTTTGGTCCCATTCAAACGATGTGAGATTAGATTGATTGAACCCTCAATGAATGGCGGTTTTCACAGACCATATGGCTTTGTAGGACAGCCGAGAGCACCAGTTGTGACATCCTTAAGCAAACCTCCGAGAAATCTCTTAATACCCTGACCGTGTGCGAATCATAGAACGATGTTGATTTATAAAATTCATTATACCGTCATTTGTTTGGCATACAGTCTGGACTCAGACACCCATACTACTCATTCCGATACCTGACTACTTACAATCAGTTTGATGCAGCATACCAAAGTACTTGGGACCGAACAGATCTGCAGCTGTTTTTTTCGGATCGGAATAAAACATTTTATATCCAGTAAGGATCATAACTTGTAACTGGAGAACTGGGCTGATTGGATCATGAAGAGGCAATCAGTCAGGAGACTAGTTGCAAAGGGTGGAGCAGAACCCAGGTGAATCAGTAGATGACGCACTAAAGTCGTTTGCGACCTCTTAATCACTTTGAATTCCCTCGCTATCGCATTCTCGTGGGGATGTGAAGTCACGACTAACAAACGGCACACGGAGGATTATCCAGTTTTGCTGATATAACATGATTTGTTTATTTGTTGTGAAGCGACAGGTAAATCAGACCACTAACACCGATGAATGTGGAGTGACCTTAGTAATTCATAATTGATAGTTTAAACACAATTAGGAGAAAACTGCGAAAAACCGCTTCTTTCTATGACAGGTGTCCAATGAGTACATGGTTAAACTGCTATGTAATTTTTGCTGGTCATTCACTCAGGGAAGCCAGTAGAAATTAATTCGCAACCACGGACAAGATACATTCAGAAATTTCATCTATTCTGTTTTGCTTTGCTTGCGTAATAGTTTATCATATCTACAAATACGCATCGTACCGACCGTTTTACATGCAGTTTGACGCATATATGTCAAGAAGTCCCAGTTAGCTCTGAAGTAATCGCCGCAGTCTGCAGCAAAGTGAGACTTCGAACCTCCAAACTAGTCCGGGGATGGGGCAATGAAATTCTACAAAACTTCCTGCGCTCGGCGAAAACTGTGTTTCCAGGACCATGTGGACAAAGTGGTCCGCGGATGTTTTCTCACTGCTTCTCGCAACCGTCTGCCGGTGACAAGAGCGTTGCTTCTAAGAAAAGCAATGTAGCGAGGTTCAAACGATAACTGACAGTAGAAGCGTTTCATCCCAAGTCCTAACTATTAAGGGTGAACACCGCAGACAGTTTCACCTGAATAGTTATGCAAAGGACCACTTTATGCATGGATTATGATCAGAACTATTTGACTTTGTACAGATTTTCCAAAATGTAAGATTTGCTGCAACTCCGACATAGATTACATGGTATTTTGGATAAACAAATCTGACCTTTGATACGCTTCGACTAACACGAAACTCTTTCCATCAATGACTTGACTTTAGGGTGAATTGACATAAATATATTACGTAATCGTGGGTAGTTCAGTGCTTCCACCCTGCGGGGACGTAAACATCAGGAGAGACATCAATCAAGAAAATATTTGACGAGGCAAACATGGCTGAATGTGAAAACGTACCGATGGGGATTTCAATTTGAGCTGCAACATTTGAACGAAATTTTGTCTTAGAATAGAGTGTCGAAGACGTTCTCCAAGTAGGACAGATCAAAGCCAACTCTGGGAGGTGGGGTGGGAAATCCATGAGCAATGAATGCTGTTGTTAACTGTCCTTTAGTGATGAATTATTTTACCCCTAAACTATAGAGTAGTATGCAAGTAGGCGATAATTCAAAATCATGCGGTGTATTTCAAAGATAGTAACACCATGAACATGTGCGCTTATACGAACATGGAACGCGTCGTTCAGACAATTTCATTTAGAGGTCGATTTACAGAAAAATTGAACTAGACAGATCAATGCACCCATTTCAGAAGCTTTTCACAATCCCGATGTAACAGAAACCTGGTTAGGAACGATGGAAAGAGTTGCGAAAATCGACAAGAAGCACTGGACAGCTGTTGCGTCCCGTTTATAACCAGTCCTTGTCAGGACTCGAACCAGTACGCAATTAACAATCTTCTAAGAAGTGAAACCCATAGGGAGGACCATCAACGGTGCCTGGTATCTGTGAATAATCCAATGGATTATTCAAAATTACCACACTAAATCTGACCCTAGGTTTGACAAATAGAGCGGTGAAAATGTATGCGGATGACAACATCAGTGTAGAACTTTTGCTTTCCTTTGTGATTATTTCCTACGAAACGATCATCTGTAACGTTTGGGGAGGGAACTTTCTAGGAATTCCTCGTCCATAGGAGAGATTTTTAGATGCAGAAAGGAAAGTCAAATCAAGTAAAGTAAAGCTTTATGCACCCAATAGGTGCACTACTCGATTCCATTCGAAGCGGATGTAACCCGGAATATGGTCACTTGTGTAATGAGAATTGTTGTGGAGAATGCATTTTATCCGACAACATTACGCATCTCAGCCACTTCCAGACCGATTGTGTGTTTGCGACTGAAATACAAAGTTCACTGTGGAGCATCGTAGATTAGTCGCATGAACCGGTGCCTATCCTCAAGAGTTTGGGAACACTGCCCCCTCCCACCTCCCCGGCTTGACTGGACATCGGAAAAAACGGAGCTATTATATTTGCCATCGACTCACACCTCGCCTAATCAAACCACGTGGTGAGTTTGAGTATTCCATTCCATCTAAGCCGGTTGAAAATCTCGTTCTCACCATTGCCGCGGCGCTTGGAATCCGTCTGCTAAAAATCCTGTTTTTTGCACCCCAAAACGGTTTATGAATTCACTCAGCCTCCCATGGCCCCCATGCACCCCAAAAGATACATTTCTCCTACTCCACCTAGAATGAATGAAAAGATACGGTTTAAGTAAAACGTGTCTGGTTTGGGTAGCTTAGACATATAACCCAAACATCCTCATTGATATCTGATTTTTAAATCTTTGATGTCTTCGATCCTATAGACAGTAGCGCAATATACAATGAGATGTAATATCCGGTTAAATAATCACTCAAAACAAGCTTGCTGGTTAGTCGTTATTCCCTTCCAATCTGTCCTGTCGGTGTACACCGGTAACTGTAGCACTATCTCAATTTCACAGCTTTGCTAGTGCATCACTCTGTGATCGGCCACCAAAAGTCTGGGGTTTCTGGTTCCCCTGAATGAACGGTATGTGCTCGTCGACAAACTATTAAAAAACCGGTTCCCGTAGGTCCTCGTATCCATGAGGTTTAGTCCGCCGGGTTGTTCATTACACAAACAAGTGTTAAAAAATGAAATAATAATCATAATAATGGGTTCTTGGTTGGTAAACAAGTTTTTTATTGAAAGTTTGCTCCTTACCACACCAGTAGTCTCACAGGAACTATTCGGAAGGTAGGTAGGTGCTGGTAACTTGTTCCCGTATTCAATCACTGTTGTTGTGTGCTATTTTCTGGACGTCCTGCTGAATCAACCCAGTCTGACCCGACGATAGTCAAAACAGAGGGAGAGGAGTCAATGCATGCTCGTTAATCGTCTGTAGTAACTGATACTGTTCGAAAGAAGATTGTTGCGTTGAAAATAATCACTTAAGGAAATTATCGCACCCTCTTTTAATTGGATGAGGACAACTATAGATGATTCTGAGAGCTATGAACGAATGGTTAAAACGATCTAAAGATTTTGGAATAACTTTCGTCAGAAGCCCATTTGCGATTTCCCAAAAAGCTGACCTGTTTCACGGCTTTGGATAAATGAATTAGCTGTTACTTGCAGACAGACCTCCGGCCTGAATGCACGTGGTCTGTTTGCAGTGCTAAAATCTGGGTTATTGATTTCTTTGTTTAAAACGAGAAAAACACATATCGCATGCCTGATAACGATCTATTACGCGGTAATATACTACCATTTTAATTCACCCCCAAGCGAACCACTGCACTGAATATCGTCCGTTCAGCTTATACTGAAGCAGATAACCGTAATTTGTTGGATGGTCGACAAGCACAGAAATAATGCGTATATATTGGTCCTAGTGAATTCGCTAAGACTGCGGGGAACACCTCATCTGTGTTGACCATCGAATGGGCTCTTCAGGGGTCAAGGTTTCATCTCATAATCCGAATGTGTATAGTTCGATTCCCATCAGGGACACGAAAACAATCAGTCATGTTACAGAGTTGCACGGAACATGAATCAGATTGATGATCATCACCTGTTTTAGAACCTCCGGCAGACCGTTAAACATCCCTTCAGAACCCTTGAACAACTCTTGTGTCATACATACCAGAAACGTTCGATTCTGGCCTATACGTTGCAGAAATCAGCTTTACGCACTTTCAGTAGGAGCTTTTGTTGTCAGCAGACATGAAATTAAAGGAAATAGCTTTTAAATGACAACAAAATGATTAATTAAACCTACTTGTTCTGACTAAAAAGCGTCTTGGAACCGTCTCAATTTGCATGTTCATCTTAATTTCGTCCTTTTGAGTTAGTTTCATCGTTCACAGTGGTTCGGTACTCCGGTACGGGGATTCAAAGTATCTTTGAGCATCGATGAACGGAGTAGACAGGTAGATTACCTACTCTACTCCACTTTGTAGATGCTGGAAGGTCATTTTAGATCATCCAAATAGGAGTTTCATTTGTAGCTGAAGGTGGTCCAATTATGCACAGTAGAACTAGCTCAAAACCTTTTCCGCCGCCTTGCGTTTTGTGTTGAGTTAAAACAAGTCTATCTACATTCTATTCTGATGTAATTAATTGCTAATTACTTTTGAGCTGTGGACCGGGGTCCAATTTGTCAGATAAATTCCACGTCTCCATCGAGTCTGTCAGGATGAACACAATGAGTTTGTAGACCACTTTGCCCTGTTTATTACCAATAGTTCAGTCTTTGGTGATGCAGAAACGTAGGAATGAAAGAATGAATGAATTCTTTCGTTTAAATCGTTTAATCATCGATGTATGGTTCTTGCGCATAATATGTAGTAAATGAGTCATATACCCATAAACTGGGATTAATATTTTAACAATAATTTGCAACCAAGTCGTTTAGGGAGGGGGAAGAGAGAGGGATAAAGAGGGAGAGAGAGAAACTAAAGGTAAGCCTCAGTTAACATACGGAATGATCAACGCATCAGTTATTCTCAATTCCTTTGCGGGCGGTCTCTGAGATGTGCGCGCTACCTCGGTGTGTGGCAAACTTCCGGTTCAATTTTTTGTCATTTCATGAACAAAGGAATAACAATTCTTGATCGCTATCCCCAAACCAAGCTAATTATTTCAGTAAACCTTGCCTAAGTGTTTTCAGTTACCAAATTAGTGTCACGGAGGTCGTGTATTCGAACATCCACCAGCCCTTTGATTCTTAGCTTTCTTCGCTCCGAAAATTTGTTTCACTTTTAGGTATCCAACAAAAAGAAGTAAAGAAAAAAATAATTGAATATATTTCACTCTTGATGGGTGGGACTCCAACCATTAACAGATAGATTCAGAAATCAACAGGGGACCTCCATCTTGGACCTGATTATAACAAGGCTCGCTTCAGACATAAACGAAATAAGAGTAGAAGAAACACCGGGCAAAAGTGATCATCTGGTCTTGTCGAGATTCCTCATAACGGCAAAGCTCAGAAAACCAAAATGTTAATTGCTAGGGTGTCACAGTCTTATTTCATCACTGACAAGGCGAGAATATATCCTTTTTGGTCCCTCTGTTTCAGTTTGCCTAAGAAAATATAATCAAAGAAACCCATATAACGCAGTGCTGGGAGCCACTCGCTGATAACACAATTGACAAGCGTCAAACTACGTGCTGTGAAGACCAAACTGGACTGAACTGGAAAGAGTTACAGTAACAACAGATTTTTAACCTAGGAAAACTTCAGGCTGATCATATCAATACTGTGTAATAAAATCTAGCAACTCTCTGGAAATACTGAATTTGTTCCAGAAATACTGTTCAAGATCGGACGACTTACTATCCCCAGCCCAGCACTGGTTTCGAAAAAATCGTTCATGTGCAACTAATCTGATTTTGGCTCGGGACGGTTGGACTCATGCTGTAGACCAGGGCAAACGGATAGCTGTTATTTACCTGGATTTCTCTAAAGCATTTGATAGAGTGAATCATCAAATACTGATACGGAAACTGTATAACCATGGAATTCGTGGACTCGTACCTGACTGGATCGAGGAGTTTCTTTATCTAAGTACCATGTCAGTTCGTGTTTCCGATTCCCTTTCTGATCCAATAGATGTCAACCGTGGGGTTCCACATGGATCTGTGCTAGGCCCACGTCTTTTCGTTTCCTTTATAAATGATCTTCCAGACGTCCTCGGATCACAAACTCTGCTGTTTGCGGACGATGCCAAAATGTGGAGGACAGTAACAAAATCAGAGGATTCATTTGATCTTCAGAACACCCTTGACGAAGCCCACAAATGGTCTGTCTCCAATGATATGGAATTCAACGTTACCAAATGTAAAGTTTTATCACCACGTCACAATGACCGTCATTCCTACACTCTCGGACACGAAACTCTGACTCATGCTCCATCCGAGAATGATCTGGGAGTAGTCATTCGCGCAGACTTGAGTTACTCCAAAAACTGTTCCAGGGCATTATCCATGGCGTTAAAACAGGTTGGACTGCTCAAACGTGCTTTTGGATCGTTTGAGCCGCTTTGTTTCCACGTCTGTTAGCCACATATATCCGTCCATACACCGAGTACTCAATTCAGGCCTGGAACCCATGGCTGCAGCGAGATCGGGAGGCACTCGAACATCCGTAGAGAATGGCTGCCAAGATGGCCAAGATCTGTGGCGAAGGACAACAGCTATTGGGACTATACTCGTCTCAGTATCGTCAAATTAGAGATGATGTGATCTTAGTGTATCGGATTTTCCAACAGCCGAACCATCCATGTGGATCTCCTTTGGTTCTATCAATCAATGTTCATCTCAGAGGGCATCCACTGAAGTTGGCACTCCAAAAGAGCCGTCTCGACTGCAGACATCATTCATTTGCAGTCAGAGTGTGCAGCAAATGGAACTCTCTACCACCTCACGTGGTCTGTGTGCCAACATTAATATCTTTCAATCGTCAGCTTGATGATGCTCTGGCAAACATTATGTTTCAACAGCCAACTACATAATATATTCTCCTGTGTTCGTCAAAAACTTTACATATTACTATTTTACTTTCATGGACTAACTGTGATCTTGTGAATCATGTTCCGAACCAAAGTGTAAACACCTTATGGGACTGGATAAGCGAAGTCTTTGTAAGTTTTTCCCCACAATAAAAATCTGAATTAAAATTTGGATGAGGAGAAGACTACTTTTTACCAGTCGTTTTTGTAAGCACATTGTGTTTCAAGGCCTCAAATCACCAAGAAGTGTGAAATCGATCCGTTAGTGTCTGTATATCCAAACATATGAGGAACTGTCCTGAACATTGGAACGCGATTACCCAACTCACTGGTGCAGTATTGTCCTCATTTCCTTGTGTTGTCTACAATGCTTTTATTTCCCATCTCCCTCTGGTGATCGAAAAACGCCGATTTTATAGTTTTTAATGTCTTATTTCAATGGTTCCCGTTATTCCTGCACTACAAAGTGAACATTTTCTACCGGTTATCATCATACCACCTTCCTCGGAATTCTTTCATAGGTACAGATATTCTTTTCTGTGCCAAATTGCGTACCCGGTACAGTCAAACTTGTACTACTGTTATACTTCCAAAAGACAGTACTGGTCGAGGATATTCGTTTATTAAGGAATCACAGATGGGAGGTCCGTAATTTTGTATGCATAACACAAAACATCTCTTCAGAAACATACCATTGCCGTTCCTGGCGACACATCGAATAATGCATAGGGCAGTCGGCAGTTATTCTTTCAGACACATCACGTGGCCATCGGTGGTGTTGTTATATATTTGATCACTGAAAGTTACCTACTACTCACAAGTGGGTAGTATCTCACAACTCTACCAGCACTTATTTGTGTATCCAGAATGAAACCCGTACTTGACAATTTTCTGTTAGGAGGCACTGGACAGTTGTTTCGACCTGGTTGGGTCTCCTCAGCAGTGCGAATCCATCGACCCAACCGGAGATCAAACCTGGAACCTCATGGGCAGAACGCAAGCATGCCACCGGGAAAATGAAAAACTTTCTGATCAACTTCTCATTGGCGTTCTGTCCATGAGGTCACGGATTCGATCCCCAGTTGGGTCAATGGATTCGTACTGTTGATAAAACCCAACCAGGTCGAAACAACTGTCCAGAGCTTCCTAGCTTTTCAGTTCACGCTTAATTTACTACATACACGACGAATTCACCTTTGAAGTTTAATCAAATCGTCCATTAATCACTTGAATTTCTGTTAATCATTAATGAGTAACTTTTACTAAAATTTTGAATTATTCGATAATGGTTCTGCGGAATCACCGAAAATCAAGAGAGTTTATTTTTATCCTTCTCCTACACTATTCTTAAGTAGAGCCACGTTTGTGTAAAATGTTTTTCGGTGCATGTATGCCTACCCCGGCTTGTTTCTTTTTAACGGTGACGATTTGATCTACCGATTCCTGTTCTCACTCAGCGGCTTTCATTCACTCTGTTCATGCAGATTCAAACAAATCTAAGCATGCAAAACATTTATCGAGCACATGCCCATTTGACATCACACTCATTCTTTTCACAAGCATTTAATCAAATGTGTCTCGTCGTCCACCTCGCGTGCTCGTCATGAACATTAGCAATCGAGAACCGCGGCATAGTAATGGTCTATGGTGCCACATCTCATCAGAGATCTTTGAAACACCGAGCTTGTTGACAAGGGTCTGATTGCATCGCGGACTTGGAAGCCCTTTTGGTGTTGCAGTTATCTTTATCTGTTTCCGTTCCATTATACTGATTCAATGTGCTGTGGCAGCCAGTGAATATGTACCGCCTTGTGCAACGGATCACACTGTGACTTTACTCGTAATGTCCTAGGTATGAGGTTATCGAACCGTCGAAACTTCACAGGCAAAACGAATCAGGTATGTTTGCGCTTACCACAATGACCACCAAAGTTACAAAACTTATTGGAATGACAAAGTTTTTAAACTGTTTACAAATGAAGAAGATTTGATTAGATCAGCTTTATGAAACGAATCACCCATTTTTCTGCGAATTTCACAGAAATTGTTATTCGGGCGGACGAAGTCATTGATTATTTTCCTGTAGAACAACACACTTTACTTCGTGGAATACGTTAAACTGAAAAGTCCATTGAGCACAACATTTGCTTACTATGGCATGGTGTATGCTTTATGTAGGCTATGGTTGAATTATTTTCGGTGTGTGGTGTTAAATACCATGTGAAGTTGTACATTTTTCACCTACCAATAAATTTTCGACACCCTGAAATTCCCTTTAACAGGTAAACATTGATGATTTTGTTCTCTCTGGCACCAAATCGGCAAAAACATCCGAGGCCATAAAGTTGCAAATACAAGACCAAAATCAAATCAGTCCGTAATGCTTATTACGTATTTTCAGAATATGCTCCAATACTTTCGATTTAAAGATATCCGAGTTAGAAGAAATCAGAAATAACTAAAAAGCAATTCCCCGCAAAGATGCGATTGTATGACGTACGGACTGAAATTGCAAACAGCAGAAATCAGCAAATAATTGTCACTCGAATCGAGGTTATTTGAAGATTTTTATGTCGGTTGAAGTTTAATTAAAATACCTTATGCTTGCCATCCCTTTTGAAGATCGTTTGCTTTGCGTATTTCGTGAATAGTCTCACTGCACCTCAATGGAAGCTTACTCACTTCACACTTAGCAAGTATGAACTCCAATGTTCGAATGGGGCTTCTCTGATAACGTAATTTTCAGGAGCCCCAAAAACAAGCTCCTCTGCGACGGAAACAAGCTGTCGTGCGCGGGCCACTTGCACGAACTGTCGAAGCGTGAATCCGGAACCAAATAGCTTAAACATTGCAGTTATTTCTTCACCATTAGCTGGATTCTTTGATATCATTCATAACTCCGTGCCTACTATAAAATTGAAGAAATTTTTGATCCTTTTAAACCTGTAAAATCCACAACCATCAAGAATCCGATCAGCTTCCCCTCTGCGAGCCGTTTTCTTTGTGATAAATTTTGAAGGAAGATGTTTTCGATCCTCTGAGTCCCATGATAACCGCGTTTAGTGCTAGTTCCCGCGGTCTGTCATCTTCCCTTTTTCCATACAGACCTAGTCCACTCAAAAAAATAGCTTGATGCCTGACACATCCCTAGACACCTGTTCCAGTCGAAATTGCCGCAGACCCAGTAACTTTTGATACTTTACCCAACTCCTATGAGAACACCGTTCTGACTTCGTCTTATCACTTTAACTTCTGTTGATCTTAAACTAGTAAGACTTGCTATCTTCAGATTGAATTTAATATTCTTGATTTCGACTGCACACCACCCAGACGCAAATTAGATGAAGTTTGCTCATTGATACCTAACATTACCAAGCCTTTGAGTGACTCTGCTAAATCTGTACTTTGTGCATTTCTGGACTAATCCACTTGTTTTGCTTCCATTTCTCGCTCTGTACGTCTTCGACAGTTGGGGATATTTGGTCTTCTCAAACAGTCATTAGTTTGGTTTATTGCTTACTTCTCCCACAAGCAGACAATGCATCGGGATAGGTTAAAAAAAATTCCAAACCACTGGTAATCAAAGGTGCATTCCTCCCCTCATACTATTTTTCTACCTAGATTATCAAGGTATTTCTTATGGCCCGCAGCCTGCTGTTTAAATACGCTACAATGAGCTTTTAGGTTAGGCCATTTCCAATTCTTCTGATCTGCAATTTTCTGACAACTTAGATGCCGTTTAACAATTTTCCGCCACTTCTGATCTCACACTAAACCGCTCCAAATGTTTCAAACGTCTCTGAACGTTATTATATTGGTCTTTCCCATTTTAATCCGGTATCGCTTAGTTCTGAGCCGGGAAGCTGTGTTAATAATTACCTGCCAATATTTGTTGCGCAATCAGGGTTTTCAACACGGCATCACAAAATATCAACGACTTTCTTACCATATTCGTAAAATTCGTTGGTTTCGAATTCCACGGTGGATTATCTCCAAATTCTTGTGCTAATATATTTTTTCCCCTTTTTTACTTTATTGTTAACCTGTTGTTTAATGTCTCTTCAATTCCGCTAGAGGATTTCATAATCAATCTTGGTGAACGTCATGTGGATGCATTTGAAAAGTTTGCACACAAGATTATTACGAGTCTCACACGTACACTTCCTGTCGCTTCCGTCCGTCTACATATTCCCAACATCGTTCTATTTGCTCAAACATATATATATCGTAAACCCAAAGTACTCTCTTCATCACGGATTCTGGCAGGGATTTGGGCAAACTTGCTAATCATTTCGAGGATGAACACTTTTTATCTTATGTACGCATTTTTCGCCGAGATGTCTGTACTGTAATGTAGAGTACTCTCAATACAGCGCTCATGAACATTTTGTTTCAAGCGGCTGCAACGCATGTTCCGTAAAAAACTGTGACTATTGCTGTTACAAATCTCGAGA
>UZAN01045195.1:15342-31461 GCA_900618425.1 Echinostoma caproni
ACCGAGATCTAATCACCAAGGGTACGGCACCAATTCATCTGAACTGCTTTCTGTTCCTCACTGAGCTAATGGAAGTACCCAGACTACGCAGACTTTTCCGAGGCCGAGCTTGTGATGTATGGTGGTGTGGATTGTTCCCGATGAGATCACGATGGCTTTCTCCACCTGTGCCACTGTCACTCGCGTATCTTCCTCCACCATCGCTTGCACAGGAGCAATATTGTCCGCTATGGTTGCCTCCGCAGGTCGACCACACCATATCTCATCATCTATTGACTGCCTGCCACGCTTGAATTCCGCAAGCCACTCAAATATGGTTCTTCTTAAAGGCTTGTCGCCACCAGAGGCAGCGCGCCATTAATTGACGCTCTATTGCTGCTTTAAACCACATATGTAGGCTTCGAAAATCATAACCCTTCAGTGCAATCGACTGAGTTTCGTCCTTACGGTTGGAATAAAGCGGCCCTTATGACTTGTGGTCTGTGCTGTTGATATTTGATTCTGTTAGTTGAAATCACTGCTCGATATTCACACTAGATTACAGTTCACGCTTTCCTTGCGCGGTCATCTGCCCCCTTACATGTACGTATCTTGAGACGTTTCGCCTAGCCGTCATGTATATCCCACAGGCATAATCCGTGTGCTGTCCAACTGCATTGCGACTTTTGTTCATTTCCTCCCTTGTCTACCCGTCCTCTTGTTCCCTGCATATTGTTGAGCTTGCGTCTTACGCCTCCAGGAAAACTCCCTACCTTTTCTACCAACTATTTTTCAATCCCTTTCGACTTCTCACTCTTTACGAGACTCCAATTCGTCCCTCTTCGGAATATAGTAGTTTTTATCTGGGTTGGGACCTTGTTCTCTTCTTTGGTATTTCTAAACCTTGTTCACCAAATCTTCGGTCCCTCCCTAACATTTACTCTCCAATCACTTGCCGATCGCCTCATTGTCTTTCTTCTACATTCATTATCGCGGACTTCGTCTTGCGGGGCTTATCGATTGGCTCTCAAAACCCGCCCACGAGACTCAAGTCACCCTTACCGGATGACCCTTAAATCACAGGGGACAGCGATGGTCAAATACTCTCGGTCCAGGAAACCCGGAATTGTTAAACACTTTCGTCCCTACTATAAGTTTTCCGTTTTTAAGAGCAGAATCATAGGTCCATTTATCTGTTATAAAGAATGTTGTATTGTAATTTCTTCGACACAGTCTAAACTTATGCCAGTGTGAAATATGATAGAAACGAGGGTGGAATCAACAAGCTGTGTTTCGGATAACTTTCCCCGGTCTGCACAATGCAGTAGTCTTTATCATTGTGGGGCTTACTCCTTTACTGTCATATGACAAAAAACATCACGAATCAAGTTTGTTTTTGTCTTTTTCTCGTTTTGGCCAATACACGCATTCCTTTTTTAGGCCGGTTTTATCAGCACGACGCACAATTTCCGTAATAGCGTCTGCTCGAAATTCGAAGTTGATTTCTGAAAATGGGGCTAAAATTAAGAATGTTGCAAGACATCCTACCCACGACCCACGTGGTCATGTCACTCATTTCGTCGTTACTGGTGCACTCCGAGCTCCAAGGTTCAGAATGGGAATCCTGTCACGGTTACTAAACTTCGGTATTAATTAGCGTTGTTGTAGCACCAGCTTTATCCCTTTGAATTCATAAATGGGTCATCACTGCTTTTTCGCGGTCTCATGTCGCATATTCTCGTAACTAAGCATTTGTCAGTCGTGACCCTTCTCTCTCTACTGTTCATCACACAGATATTTAACAAAAAACCAAATCCCTTGTTAGTGGAATGTGCTTTTTTACAGGCTCCTTTTATTGCAAACGCGCAATCTCGACAGGCATTTGGCGGTTGCGTGAAGAAATTTATCCCAACGGTGAAACACTTTAATGACCGTCACCTCCGGTGGTTTTGATAATGTATTTGACACATAGGATACATGTATCGAGACCACCACTGCTCAGTAATCTGAAGAATAAAGTTTTGCCGTACTCAACGAAGGAAGGGACGCTCATTATCGTAGAGCCAAACAACACGTAGACTGTTGTGATGATGAATTCGTCGTATACGTGAGCTGAATAGCTGGGAAGCACTGGACAGCTGTTTCGACCTGGTTGGGTCTCATCAGCAGTGCGAATCCATCGACCCAACTGACGATTAGATCCAACCTGGTCGAAACAGTTGTCCAGTGCTTCCCAGTTTTCAGCTCACCCCTCATTTACACGACGAATTCATCATATGAGCATGTCAAATCCTCCATTCCTCTCATATAACTTAGACTGTTGTTGATGCTTGGTGATCAAAAACATGATGATCCTGATGACCAAGCTTCAGTGGGGAATACCAGAGCACATCTCATCGATATGGGGAGGAGGGTCATTGTGATTGCTGTACATGATGTCTTTTGATTTTACACTCAAATGTGGTGAAAAAACGATGAACCCCGTAATCGCGGAGACCGATGATTCAATTATGGGTATCATTGAGCTAAATCTTGGAACTTGGAGTGGCTCTTTACGTAAGGTCCTAATGGGCTGGTCCTAGAATTTAACCCAGTGAACATGTCTGCTACAAAGTGTGGGTGATCTTAGCACAATTCAAACCTCAATCGTTAGAATCCTGACGACGTCAGGGATAGCGACTTAAAACGTTGAGCCACCATCGCCCAAGGATTATCAACAGCTCGACCGTTTCACAACTGGTGGAGGTTGATGTAGCCGAGGCGTTTCAACCCATCCAATTAGTTCTCAACCGTCAATCAAAGGGTTATTAGGAGACACAATCTGGCCACAGCGAAGGCGATCGGATTCCGCCTATATAATCCCCCACCCTATGCTCCCAAAAATAATTCGTTAGAGCACCCTATCTTCCATGGCCAGCACACACGACACAGTCATCACCCCACCCGAACCAATGAAACGTTGATTATTTCTCTTCCCATTTTTTGATGTTTACTCCGCCCTACTAAACTTTTTCGTATAAATTGTCATGTATTAGCCTCTAGATGAATCATTGTAAACGAGTTTTTTCCCTACCGTGTTCTTCTTGCAATGAAGTCTTTTCCTTAAATTGTATTTTGTTTCCGCTTTATTTGAATCGTGGGTGCTGCATTACCCTTTTACTTTAGTGCTTTACTTTATCTAACGTTATTGAATATAACTTGGGCAGAAATCTATTCTTGCTGCTTATTGAGCAGATCTATGCGTTACCCCCGTTGATGTGTTTCGTATCGGGCTCACATTGGTATCTGTTTCTCTACAGGTCATGCATGGAGGACTTTTCAGCAATGACAATGTAACCTTGGATGATATTCGCAAGATTTCCCGGGATCGGCAACCACCCGAGGGTAGTCCCATGTGCGAACTGCTTTGGTCTGATCCGATGGAAGCTAACGGACGAACAACATCCAAACGCGGTATTGGCTGTCAGTTTGGTCCAGACGTAACGGAACGATTTTGCAAAGCTAACGGTTTGGACTACATTATTCGAAGTCACGAGGTAAAATTGTTGGTGGTAATTCGATTTGATACTCACTACTTTGTCGGTGTATAGACCGTTTCCTAAATCGCCGGTTATTACATGAAGCGACTACACGTTTTTTTCAGTATGTCATTCCAACGTTTCATTCGTATTACTAAAAACCAGCAGAAATTGTTTCCTTCAGCTTGTCGAGAAACATCAGCACAGTGTGTTTTCACTAATTCCACAACCACTCGAACTCTACATGAAACGTTATAAGTTCCACACTGTACGATCAGAGATTCGGGGCGGTTGATATCATATCACTTTCGGATATCACTATCGGATAAGACTGAACGCTACGCGGCTCATGATGACTATAAAATATTAGACTCCAGAGCCTATAAACGGGGAAACTGCGATAGCAAAAAGTCGAATGATCATAATTCGAACTGTAGCAGTTTTGTTATTTCTAATGCCTTGTAATCAGTGAAGCCACTCACCTGATGAGCATTTCACTTTGGATTGCCCCGAGTGAAATTATGAAGCGCAGAAAGCCCCACGTCGAACCTTTCTAGCCGAAAATTTGGGGCATTTCCGCTCTCCGAAGTCTTCGTTGACTTGGGTGTAGATCAGGCATGTCGTCCAGGTGACTGCTTCCACACATGCTGTGGTTGTGTGATTGCTGAATATCTACTTTTCGAGGTGTATAAAGCGATTCCTTGACCTGACTTCACCAGCACTGATACCAACCTTGCACTTCCTTGTAAAAGTATATGTGTACTACAAAGTAGAATCCTAATGGCTTTCATATCAGGGCGTTTTCGGATTTTCGAACGGAATCAGCACTTATGGCTTAAAGCTCGGAACTGTAGACAATGACGCAATTATTTCAAGTTATTCTATCTTCAGCTTACTGTTGAACACGCTTTTGTTCCATGTATTGTGACACTTCTCTCCATAATGTATATATATTTATACACAGTAATAATACTAGTACTATTGATAATACCATTGAATTTCCTGTTAGTGCTCACAAAAGTCTGCATTTTGTTTTTCTTCGTGATCTCACCACTCAGTTATCGTTCTTTTACAATATCGGTTTATACTTTCTTCTTTTCCAAAGTTTATTTGGTAACTTGTTATGTTTGCTATTTTCNTATCTGGCTTCGCGAATTAACGAACCGCACTTTTGTTATCCTTGGTGAATTATGGTGACTTTTGTTTTGTATGAAATTTGTGATATTCTAAGTTATATGGAGCTCAGTGTGTCTAATGTCTGGCTCATATACGGACAATATCTTGCAAAGTCGATTTTATTGATCAATTGGAGTTTAATATGTTTGCAGTGACAAGCGGTTTCAGGAAATTCTTTTGTTTATTTCTTTCAGGTAAAGGACAATGGCTATGAATTAGCACACAATGACAGGTGCGTAACCGTGTTTTCTGCGCCAAATTATTGCGATACAATGCACAATCGCGGCGCGTTCATCACATTGATCGGCAAACGAAAGCCGGATCCGATGAAACCATCATTCACTGTGTTCAGCGAAGTCCCTCATCCAGATGTGCGCCCTATGGCCTACGTCAACCCATTTCTGTCGCTTTTCATGTGATTAGCTGACCGAAACGGTGGAACAACGTCGACGGTGTCAGCGTATAATTGAATGTGGCACTATGTAGGACTAAATCAGCGCACATACATCTGTGCCTTACCCATCGCGTGGTCTCTAATTGAACAATCAAGTGATTGGTCCTGTGAGTGATGTGCGTTTACATATTTGCTCGATTTCAACCACCGACAATATCGGTAACGCTATTGACAGCCTGTACACATGTACCTTTTTCTTAGCGTTACGCAGAAACGATCGTTGCTTGTCCGCAGTCATGTAAACCATCTCTGGTATGCTTTAAACCCCCAAGACAGCCGTGGAATAAAAAGCGCTCCTTTACCTTGCTCTCCCCGAAGGAACACGCACTGTTGCACACAAACTGAGTTAGGCAACTGCGTGTTTCTCCGTTGTTTTTCTTATGTTTCAAGGTTTGTTTGGTGCCATGATACGAACATACATAGAATTTTTATTGAAAAGAACTACCCCTCTTTTGTTGTCTCTTGACAAACTTCAATTTCGATCGTCAAACTAATAACTTGGAAATCAATAACCACTGAGTCACAGTATTTTTGCGTTTCCAGTTGGATTGTTGTTATGACATGATATCAAATCTCTGCTCTGGTTTACTCTCTACCAGTGTTTTGAGGTTTGAGATCTATAGTACATCAAATTCGATCGGTGTAGTTTTTTCGAGCTATCGACTCCAAAGATACGCACTTCCAAACAGAAGGGGTTGTTTAGGAGTATCCAGTTACATCGGTTCCGTTGATTCAGGAGAATTCTCTTTGCTTTCTGCTGTTTGACGCTTGAGTTACCTGCGTATTTAATTCCCCCTCTAACATCGCACCGTATATAGTCTGCTTCTCTCCCGCTTGCTCTTTTGAATGCATTTGGTTCGTCTGTTGTCCCTTCAATGCGTGTTCTGGATGCTGCCATCACCACTGTTACAACATTGAGCGTATTGTGCACACACACAACAACAATACGTCTTTTCAGTTAGCTTTCACATCGATAAAATATTCTTTGAGAAAAGTTACACCAGCTTATACATCCAGCTTATAAGTACCAATAGATCTTTCTTACGGATCTGGTTTAGTATCTGCGCTCATTCGCTCACCCAACTTTAAACTGCCAGCATTGCATCTCCCATTGACGACTTCAACTTTTAATTTCGACCTTCAAGGACTGTTGTTCTCCGGTCACAACGGCTTGTTCCACAAGTAGTCCTAATCCAGAATTTAAGATTGTTCAAGTTGGTCCACTCGGAACAGGATGTTACATCACATTCGTTAATCTGAGCTAATCGTTCTTCAACTATTCTATGCTCGCTGATCATGATTATATGAAGTAGCCCTGGAGCATTGAGTTCATTCTATTTGACTTAGAAATCCATGGTCGCTATTCGTTCATCCTGGTCCGCTGAACTCGTGTTGTCTAATAAACCTGACCGTCTGTTGTATTTCCTACCATCCAATTTGGTCATTTTTTCACTGCGCATCTGCGTTGTGGGTTACATTGCGGCACAAACGGAGTTTTCCCGAAATTTCCGTATCCACTGAATCTATTGACATCGCTGATTTTTTTTATAGAGGTAACTGAAAACAACCTTGTCCAAAATGCATTTCTAGGTCTTATTTGGATGCTCCATTACTTTTTCTATTCCAATGGCAACAGATTGTGTTATGAGATGAGCAAATAATGCAACCGAGCATTGAGTTAACTCAATAAAACGGGACTTCGGTGCATCACCACTATATCTTCTGAATCACTGCCTGATTAAATGTCACGATTACGGCATTTCTGCTAAGTTTGATTTATTGAATATACAGCATCGTTTTGAGTTTCGCAAGACAAGATGGTGGTAAAGCAGTTTAAGTAGCCGTCTGTGGCTTCCTTTGGGCCGTGGTTTTCGAGGCTCAAATCCTGTCACTGTTATCTAACTTTTCGATAACGAAGAGATTGCAACGTGACGCGGTGTGATGACATCGTAGATTCCATTACCTATTCAATGCCTAACATTTGATCGCAAGAGCGCATCTCATCATCTTGGAGCGAATTACTAATTGCTCCAATTTCTAAGAAGAGATTTCGCAACGACTGCGCAAACCACCACGGTGGAGTTTGATAACAAAAGTACACCCTTCAGGCAAAAAAATATCCCTGAACAACAAGCAGCATTACGACCAGATCTCCACGCTGCGTGAAGTCCTCGAACTACGACATTTAAACCGTGGACCAACGGTTTTCCTTAACTTAAAATGAGCCTTGGACTCAGTTGACAGTGAATCCCTCAGAGGTTCACTCCTTCGCAAAAGAATGCCGCCGGTGTGTGGACATACTGTGGTCACTATACTCGCATTAATTCTGGTAGCGTCAACATCTACGACGACCCGAGAAGGTCGTTCATAANCGAGTTCCCTGTTTTGCCTGTCCTGTTTGATTTCGTCATAGACGAAATACTGGAAAACGCATTAAGTTGCCTCCCAAATATTGGTATTCCATGGGCAGCTGGTGAGAAGCTGTGCGACATCATCTGCCTGTTCGAATGTATGGAACATGCACAGAACGCACCTGACAGATTAGCAAGTTGTTTTGCTCCGTTCGTCATGCATTTCGCACCTTCTTAGTACAAAGCAGAGGCGATTTGCTGTCACTTCTTCTGGGTTCAGATTGCTTGAAGTAGAGTGTATGCGCATTTGGACTGTGTACTATGTGTGTTGACTGTAGAGGTTTTTTCCCGCCTGTAAAAAGACCTAATCCTTGTCCTCTGCATATTCTCACCTATTATGTGTACGATCATTCAAGGTCGCTTCACTGTATCACGCTGTACGATGATGATACCCAACCTTTTGTGGTAGGTAGGCATTCTGTCTTCAGGTTCATTACCACTCCGATCCCAGTCAGGCTCTGTATTTCGCCACCAAACGTTTCACGGCTCAGGTTGCCGGTTGTCGTGAGTGAACGGTGCGTCTCCGCGGAAATGTTATCCATTCCTACTGTTCATCAGGCATTGGTGTGTAATTAAGTTTCAACCATCCCAATTGGCTTGAAGAGTCGAAGGTGTGCTGCTAGCAAGCCGGATTCTAACCTCGTACAATTATCGGTGTTGTTTTCATCTGATGATAGCTGCTTGACTAATCGTAAGCTACTGTTCGGTTCGCATCGGAAAATTATGTCCCTCCTCAAGTTTCAGTGTTTTATCCGATTTGTAGAGGGGATTGATCAGTAGGCTTTTTCAAATACCGTAACCGCATTCATGCGGCTAGAACACCGCTTAGAAACTTCAAGTTTAGTAACTGACGTTCACTAGTATATAATTTCATGAGTATCCATCGCACTTTAACCTATTTTTATGATACTTACTATCATACAGTAAAGTCATTCCGTTTTGAAAAAAGTTCCATGTATTTCGTTTTTCACATGGAAGGGCTCATTTTAATTTAGATACGGTTAGCGGAGTGCGACGATGGTTGTCGAATGTTTCATTCCATCAAGTTTAATCGAATATATATAATATTCGCACACGACTGTGCGCAAAACAAATCACAGTGCAATGATCTTGACGAAGAAAAAGTTGGAGTTAATTAATTGACGACTTTGAAATTTGCTTGTACTTGGTACTTGGTGCATCGATGATCCATGCGATTTTTTACAGGCACTTTGCTTTGTGTATGTTCTCTATATGGGTTACACTGCTTTGGAGTTCATTTATTCCCCATGTGTGAAATGCAAATATTTGTACGATTGATTCTCGGACAGATCAAGACGTCGCCTCCGGACGGAGTCAAGAAAATATACGCGCTACAAACGAGCTCTAAAATGGATGAAACAACTGTTTACTGCTTTCCTTCAACCATTACACCATCATTTCCACCTGAATTTTCCTAATAATCACCAAATCCGGTGGTATTCAAATCCAAGCCTGGATACTGACTGTCTGTTTATAGTGCGCACTATACCGGGTAATCTACGTGACCACATTCCTACCGGTCATTCTGTTTTGTTTGCCCTCGGTTCAGGCGATCTTTCCGAAGTATCGCATATTGTGTGATATCGCCGTCTTGGATGTGAATCCCATTCATTATTCCGTCTATCTTTTATACTATTTTACCGGAGAACTTGAAGATACGTGTGCATAGTCATTTTTTATCCCGTTGTCTTTCAAACGAGTCCTGATCGAGCTTTTCAACTTCACTTGTGATTGTTCTATGGATATATTTGTGCCATTGTTGTCATCACAATTTGGCGCGCATCTGTTCCTCTACGATTGGTTAAGCTGATCAATACTAGCAGCTCGACCTTTGTCATTGTTCTGTGCTCTGTTGATCACCACTGACCCGAATATGTGATCGGTCGAGATAACTCGGTTTGGTTTCAATTAGTCTTTGTCGGCCTCGTAGTTTCAAGACGGCTCAGTATGAACTAGACGTTGAACACTCATTTGGAGTATGTGGTCTAACGATAAGTGAGAAATATATCAAGGTAAGCATCCCATGCTCACGCAACAAGAATGCTTTTGATTCTGGGCTCACACATGAAAATTCGAATTTTCAGATGTGTCGCACACGGTAAACAAGAATTTGTAATCGTAGCACAAATTCCTCGAATGACGTTGAACGAATCGGATAAGAGAAAATGTTCTCCCTGGCTTGTTACTCATGAGGAGTTTCAGAACACCAACTGCTCTCCGTGAGAGCGCATGCATCAACCGAAAAATCCTCCTAGAGTACAAGAAATAGGAAATGCATGAGTGGTTCTTATCCATGGGGTCCTGCTCTGGATGACCCAGACACTGAAAAATAGCCGTAAGTTGTGGCTACTCACTCGAAGTTTTATTTTATATTCCCATATATTGACTACATAGTGTAGTAGTTCCGTAACCAGCAGTTTCTTTGCTTCGTCTTCTTCCGGCCATCCATGGGTGAAACGTTCCAGGGCTTTCCTTTTATCTTCAGGATGGCCACTTGTTGATAACACCGAACGGCATTCTGTTTCAACAATTGCATTGTGATTCTTCCCGTTTAATTTCGGTGACTGTACAGTTGTCATCTTGAAGTTGAAGATATGAATGCCTTGGAACGCTTCACTTGCTATTAGCGTGACATGGCACTGTATGCTCAACACTATGATGCTTGTGGACACAGCATTTTCTCACCCCTCCAAATGGACTTCGTAACTCATGTGTTTTAAGGCATGGGGTCGGGTACGTGTTGGATATTTTGAACTGTTCTGAATATATACCGGGTCTCGGGGTTATCAACTGATATTCTTTTTGATTAGAAGTGCATTTTGCTACTTGGTATGATTCCAAATTCACAATGGCTACACTAAGAACCACCAGGTTGTACATAATAGTTAGTGAATGACTCAGGCATACGCAATTCGATAGCGGGGTAAAGAATTTTGTCAGATGGGTAAAAATGCATGTCTGCCGAAAAGATGGCCTGAAGACTAAGTGAATATCCGTGAAAAATATTATTACATGGGTACCGTAGGTTAATTTGCTGAGGGTGTTGCAAAACTTTCTCACTATCACTAAGAAGCGTCTTGACAATAAAACAAGAACACGTGATAGCAATAGTTGTACCACTGTATTGCACTATATCTCCGAACGTTTACCGTCGCAACCGCACGTGTGCAGTGACATTTTCCCTATGGTAGTCGATCTATGGAAACCCATCCGAACACAAAGAAGTGGATCATCCTTGACTTCTTTTCATAATTTCCATGAGTTGTTTGTTCAGCACCACTAGTCATCATACACATACACAACCATTTAACTATCTACCCAACCGTATACATGCACTTCGGCCATTTTTATTTGTTGTTTGCTCGGACTCAGTTTGCTTTAAGCGTGATTACCCTACCAGTAGTAGTGCTCTCGGAGTGCGACTCAAGTGCGCCCAGACTGCGAAATTGCGACACCTTTTTTCGCACTTTTACACCAGTTGAACGAACGACGTTATAAACCGACAGTTTTTCAAAACTTAACGATCCAACGATAGCATTACCGAATAAACCAATCCAACCTAAATATACGCGTATGCTACCCCTTCTGTGCCCCATATTTCCAGGGCGATGTTCCTTTCTAAAAGTAGGAGCAATAGAATTTTCCTAACGTAACCCTGGAAGGTGGTGTATGCTAATATACCCAGGAATCCCCTTCCCCAATAACTTATCTATTGACGCTAAATGCATCGAGTAAATCCTCGGCAATGAGCATTCATCGATGACCGCTCGTTTTGACTAGCTGGAGTGCAGCGTGACGGTGATTGAGCCGTTTCGGTTGAGACTCGGTTTGTTCTAGGTTCTGTGAATTGCGCTAATCGGAAATCTTGGATCTTGATATCTTGTTTCTCCGAGGTCACATGTATGTATATATTGTTCATTTGATCGCCTAATAATGCAGTGTCGTATAGTTTCCCCGGATCAATCCTGTTTTTTACCTTTCGGTATCCATTTGACTACGTGTTGCTCATTCCCTAGATTGGCAGTCACAACACTCAAACCTTCAAAATCGGAACAAGGGAAAACGCCGTTCGCGAAAAGACAGGCAGAAATTAATGAAGCGAATCACTAGGCGATTTGAGAGGGGCTTCTAACTCTCATGTATCTAGATCTATTCGTTCTGATCAAGCTAGAAGTCTATATGCTGTTGATAGTGATTGTGATAGTTTTGAAGTTTTTTACTTGTCCTGGGCTGGGGAAGCAAGCTTTGCTTACTTTTCCACTGATTTTAGAACAGAGCATACTTCAAGGGCATTAGTCGGGTTTACCTATTTGGGACGAAAAGTAATATAAGAATGAAGCTCGCTCTATTAAAGCAAGATGGGTTTTATAGATAAATTTTCAATTGTCTTGTGTATCAGCGTAAAGCATTTAAGATGATCACTGTAGAAACATGAAAGTAATGAGATCGAAGGTAACTATTATTATGAGAAATAGCTTTCATTTGGGTAAGGTTTAGATTATTAGGGCCAGACAGGTGACAGTCAAGACGGAGACGGCCACGCAATCCGTTCGGCCAGGGCGTTCTATCAAAATATGGCCCCGGAGGTAAAAAAGGATCCACACAAGATAGATTGTAGCGTCACTTGAAAGCGTTTTGTTGTGATTTATAGTAGACTTAGATTCAGCTAAGAAGAAGAAAGTTTCGGCAGTGCCTACCTAGGCGCTGCTGGATCAGAACACCTGTAATAGGGCCATAGCACAAATAAGCGTTCCAACAAATGTCAAACGAGACACGTCCGGAACAGTTACAACAATCGTGTCGTGAGTAAACCGGCAGAGCCAGAAGGGAGCGTATGCCTGAACGAGAGAAGGTACCCCTATGACCAAAATCGTTATCACTTCCCGACTGCTCATAGGTACGGTGAACGCGCTCATATATGAAATCTTAATCAGAAGAGTAAAAAGTCAAAGGAAATATGTATTATATAAAAAAATTGCGTCAATCACTGTACAATCTCTCACTTAAAAGCTTGACAAAATTTTCTACACCACCCTCGATGTATGAAAAAAAGTCAAACGAATATCTGTACTAAACTGCATAAAAGCGGCCCCACCTTTACCAGTAGTCAGAAACTGTCTTTAAAAAACGCTACTATCTCCACAAGAAAGTTAACCGATAATTTGGATTGTTTGAAGACACCGTTTTTTATACAGACAGCATCGAAAATAAATCCATCTATGAACACTGCAGAGTTTTCGTCGTTTCTTGGCCGTTCATTGCGTGACCGCGAACTCAATCAGATTTTTCAGCAACAACTCCCCGGCTTGCAAAAATCGAACAGTGTACCCAAGGGGCTGCCAGGCCGGTACTAGTAGAGTTCGGGAACCTTAGTTATATGGATGAGGTCCCGGCAGCTGCTGGCTTAGTGAAGATAGCAACAGCAAGCAGGATCTCGGTAGAACCGGATCTCCTCGCAACAGAGAAAACGCCTGAACATGAGGAATGAGACGCGGGTGAGGACGACACAAACGGTTGGATCACCAATGATGAGTGTCAATCGAATGGACTCTACACTCGTGCCACCCAGGGTTGGTAGTCCTGGCGAGTCCTCGGGTGGTACACCCGAGTGCAAGGTCAGCCAGGTTAAAAAGACACGGGCCAAAGTTGAAAGAGGGACTGCAACTGTTGTACACCAATGCCTGCAGCATTGGGAACAAATGGGGAGAACTCAGAGGTGAGTCCTGGGGTTTCGACTGTCTAACTATGACAAAAACCTGGCTGCATCAATATATAAGAGTATGTCCACTGGAACCGATAGGATACTGCGTTTACAGGCAGATCTAGGTGAAGGACGGATTGGCGGAAGAGTAATGGTGCTGGTAGCCAATGTCCGTATGCAATTGACTGGCGAGGGGGGGGGGGNAGTTGGTAATGCCAAATGTTCAAACTACTTCCTATTGAATCAGATCACCAGAAAGAGATGTCTGGATAGCATGTGCACACAGAAGCCCAGCATCCAGTCAGGATGAAGGTCGCCAGCTGCTGTTCTTGAAGACTGTAGCAGAGGAGAATGGAACCGTGGTTTGCATTCCGAATTCCGTGCGTACTATTACTACTACTACAATCATTACACTGGTCCTGTGTAATTGATGACTATCAGGACATGGTTACATAAACGTGGCCTTATCAGCACCATGAGGGTTCAAATATCAATTAGCGACTTAGACTCTCTGTCAGGTGAATAGATTACAAAACTAGGATCACGTTAATCTTCCAAAGAAAGTTTCTTCATTGAATATAGCAACTTGGACATTTCCGGGATTAAGTTTTGCTTTAACTATTATCGTGCTTTCGATGAGCTCGAAAAGACCGCACCAATACAATTCCTCACGGTGAACTCTGTATCACACTCTTTTCTTGCATTGATCAGATCTACTCTCAGGTTTCCGCTATTGTTACTAAAATAACAGCCTAGGCATAGCCAAACTTACTTCCAACATTTCGGAAGTTTCAGAATGTATCATTTCTACAATCCCAACCCTTGGTTCTATTTGTTCTTTGGACGGATATTCAGAAGGAACGTGCGCAAACATTAGTGATAGATTCTGATGAACATTAGAAACCACCAAGTTACTAAAACCCTTTCGCTAGCCAAAATGTTAGGTATCATACGGGAACAGGCTATAGAACTAGAGAAGCTGAAGGCTCTCAATGGCCATCAAGCTGAACTCCTCGATTCACTACGCGGCGGACCAAGCAATCAAAGTCTCCGTGCAGCAAACATTTGATACAGCAAGAACCTTACAAGCAGACGCAAATGCTGCGAAAAGCGTTATCTTCTGGGGACATTTACTGAGCCCTTTAAACCCCCCTCCCAAGAGATGTCAAAAATAATCTTTATGCAGCGGACCGGCAAATGATTGTGGCTTATTCCAAAGAAATCAACAGCTCGCTATGGCCTCGATGTAGATATGGGTTCCCCTTCTATAGCCCGTAAGATTATCTCATTTGCTCCATCCCTGAAAAGCTCCTGCAATGTACTCAATGGGGTATCGATTGATAAACCCCTGCACCTTGGACTCCCTGTTGCAAAGCTGAACACCCCTCCTACCCCTCGGAAGACTCCAATCTTCTCCGAAGCGATTTCGTCTGGGTCATACGTCTGTGAACTAACGTAACCCACACATTGCTCTTCCCGCCCTGCTACTTAGGCATTCGTCTATCAGTTCCCATTGATCGTCCAATCACGTGAAACAGCTGTTCATGACAGACACTGACTAATACTCATCCAATCCGTTTTGTCCATGCGCCAGCTTGACCTAATTGTCGGTCATCGTTTCATCGATTGATGTACTCTCACGATCATTCATTAAATCGTTAACCCGATTCCGGGCCGCACGCTGTCTTGTGTGTTCTGATTTCCTGTGTTGGGTTACGGGCCCTAAATTACGGTGCATAGCTTGGCGGTCGGAACTCGATCTCAACATTATTGACGACGGGGATTGGATCCAAGCATATTGCATTTAGCTTCACTATTGTGGTGCTCAGTCACAGAAAAGCCATCAATTTCCACATGGAATCGATGGAAAAGGACATTCATGGACTGATTTGTTAACTGTGCTCCATCCACAAACAGTACACAAAATAAAACTCTTAGTCAATTCCTTGTTGATGAAGGCCAGCATCATTTCGGCGCATTGCATGTTGGTGGCAATAGCACTTTGGACAAAGTACTCAATACATTCAGTGAACTTTGGGGTTCTCGACCCAGTGCCAGATAATGTTTTTCTAAACTGCACCAAAACACTGAGGAGAACGCAAATGATTTCATTGCAAGAATTCAACAATCGCTACCGGACTGTCGGTATGATGAAATACCGAGTAGCAAGATAGAGGAAGAAATGGCGATTCAGTGCCTAATAACTGGAATACGGAGCGATCTAGCTCGCGAGAAATTACTATCCGAAGAAGAATCTGAACTCACGTGGGAAAGGGCATGTGCAATCGTTCGACATCAAGAGAACATCACCAATCAATCAACTCAGTTTTCCAAAGATTCAGACCCAGACAACGTGCATGCGGTGACGCGGAAAATCATCTCAACAACGAAACGTTCAATCAGTGTTTGTATGTTACCGCTGCGGAAATAAACATGCATCGGCGAACGATTGTCGACTCAAACAAACAATTTATCGCAACTGTGCGAAGATCGGGCATTTGGCACGTGTCTGCAGAGCAGCACCACAGAGCCAGCCAAATAGAAAGCCATTTGGGAAATCTGTTACTGCCGTGCGGGCGGAAGTGAGCAATAATTCGAGAAACGAATACTCATTTGACGAAATAAATATTGCTATGACATGGGGTTATTCACCTCCACCGCCTTACTACATACATGTCGAAATCGAAGGAGCGCCTGTTCAAATGGAAATTGATACTGGGGCATCCATGTCGATAGTCAGCGCCAAGACTTTCAAGAATTTACCCCGATTGACTAATTGCCAGTCCACGTTGATAATCTACATAGGTCAAACAATCCCGGTTCTAGGTAAATGTGTGTGGTGATCCAGACTTCCGTGAC